>JAODUO010001232.1:52500-70000 GCA_025642075.2 Ridgeia piscesae | reverse complement strand
GATCAGGAGTGGCCATATTCCCATGTTGCAGTGCCGTAGTCCGTGATTTCCACAACAAAGTGTTAGTTCAGTTTCAAAGAACAATTCAAGTACATACGTGCCAATGCTCTATCGGGCGGTAAACGGACAGTCAGTCAAAATCCCCTCGGACAAAGTCCCCTCAGGATAAAATCCTCTTAATTCACTTAGGTTTAGGTGTTAGGGTTTTGTCTGCGGGGATTCTTCAATGTTTTACACAATACGTTGTCCGAATTTAAACGTTAATAAGAGGATTTTGTCGGGAGGCGATTTTGTCGGGAGGGGGACTATGTCAGAGGGGATTATGTCCGGAAGGGATTTTGTCCTAGATTTCTGTCGAGCAGTGACAATGTGTAATGATGAGCAACTGGAACTATCAGATCCCAAAACAAAGATCCCGAAAACGCACACTGAGTAGGATTAGAAATAAGCACGATTCGATAGTCTGATTTGCCGGAGATAGAGATATCCATTCTTACATAGCGCAGGATCGAGCCCGTAGGATTGCTCAAATCGCTCTACTCTTTACTCTCTGACATACCTTTAGAATCGTACACCATCTAAATGTCTCAGGTAAGAATTCGGCTACGCTGCATACAAAGACTATTTGTTCCGCGATCAACCACTGTAGATATTAGCCGCCACTGTCTACAGCCAGGTGTTCACGCATACAAGCGAATGAACATAGCTACAGAACAGAGTGGAGGGAACTGCCACAGCTTCGAAGCGGCAACAAGATATTTCGAGCCCGGAGAGTTCATTGTCCTATCTACTGCCCTGCAGCGCCCCAGTGATGTACACAATCACTACACATCAGTCAGTCGCCTTCGACTAGAGAGGAAACGTGGAGCCAAGAAATGGCAGGTCGGTATCACTCACGTCAACGGCTGTTCGGTCTCGCGTCGTACGAATTCCAGGGGCGCGTGCGTTTACAATAAGGTTTTTAGCTGTCGTTTCTATAGGTTCGAAATCACGCAAAACCTCGCGGTAAATTCCCCGAGAATTCCGCCCACGTCTCGGCATCGGTCGCGGAATTTACTCACTCTTGTGACTCGTGATCTTCCTTCGTGGCTGTCATTTTGGAGTGATACTTCAACGAGTCATGGCGGGGTATTCCAAGGAGAGTTTAGAAGCTCTAATAGACAGAGAGAGGGGATTGGTGGTAAGACGTATTAGTAGGTAAGAAAGAAAATGTGTATAAAACAATACAGTTCATGATCATCCCCCACAACAGGTAACGAGAGAAAAAACTAATTGTTACTCATTATGTAAACATGTCTATTTACACAGGGCAGCGCAAGTATTGGTTTGAGTAATCTCGGCCCCATATAACATCACCGGCAACGGCCGCATATATCAAAAACAATTACAACTACAACGCCCGGTCGTCTGGGGGACTACATTGAATCTGTTTAACTTGCATGTTGTTATTGTGTTGGAATAAATCCCTAAGACATTTTACCGACCCCAGGAGCAGAGTTCCTATGTAAAAATATACAGGAATTTGGCAATGTCGCGATGCGGGAAACGTAACACCGGCGAATAAGACGAACGTTTCCAGCGGTGAGCAGCCATCTTGTGTACTGTTAATTAATGCCAATTATCCGTGTGGTTACTGGCAAGTGTACATGAAATGTTGTTTTGTGATGTCCACTTAGCATTATCATGCAGTGCCACTCTGTGCGTAAATGCCACTCCGTATACGTGGATGCCACCATGTTTCGGGGTAAAGCCTGTACAAGGTAACTCACAATAACTGACCTAGATTTACTACGAGAAGCCTGCTGACACGCCGACACGTATTTGATATTCTTGATGTACCTAGACATCAGTCAGTAAACTACATTTTGTTTGCATTTCCTTGTCTGAACCTTTCGCGTTTATCGAGGCCTAAATAACACCGCATAAATTTAGTAACATTGCATTAGATGCAGCTTAAACGACACATAAACTGATTAACACAGATGTTCTGCTTCTATATCAACAACAAGAAAATGAGAATGTATGTTGTCTTTTAAAGAAGAAAACACAAGGTAAGTTCGTATATAGCGCATTACCCAGTCCCTGAGATTTCTGAAGATACGTTATACTTTACTCCCGACAGACTTGTTCAATCGAACACCATCCTGACTCCATTGCTATAATCAATACGCAAAGGTTCTGACGTCAGCCATTGTGTGGTCCGGTGGAGTGTTAAGAGAACCCAAAGCGGTTTTATTTATCGGTTTCTACTCCTCTACCCGACTGAAATGTCACAGCACTGTAGCAATGCATGCTATGTGCTGGATCATCTGAAAGAAAGCGAGCGGTTTCATCATCAAATGCATCCATTATCTGGTGCATCTGGGTCTAATCTGCGCCGGTCCTGTAAGCCGTGATAGCAAGCCACGCCACCACTCGTTTTTCTCCACACACCAGAATGTCTGAATCCAATCTGGGTACTCAGTGCTGGAAGTCTTCCAGTTCCCGAACAAACCTTTATGTTAGTACGTGGACGGCAATGGGTTCGCTATACTGAAACAAGGAACATTTGTGAAAACCCGAGTCATGTGTGTCTTCGTTGAGGAATCGCAGATAACCTACTCGCTTTCAATGCTACCTCTTCGCTCTCAGCCGCTGCACGGAACTGAGTCTAGAAGGCCCTCTGGACAATATTTTCACAACTATTTCTCTCGCACCCAGCCGAAACTCGCTAATACGACCACCTGGCGATTAATTTCACCTATTGTTACAAACCCCAATTCATTATGTTGGGTTGTGGTGGTGGTGGTGGTGGTGGTGGTGGTGGTGGTGGTGGTGGTGGTGGTGGTGGTGGTGGTGGTGGTGGTGGTGGTGGTGGTGGTGGTGGTGGTGGTGGTGGTGGTGGTGGTGGTGGTGGTGGTGGTGGTGGTGGTGGTGGTGGTGGTGGTGGTGGTGGTGGTGGTGGTGGTGGTGGTTATTGGTGTAGTTTTACTTTTTGACTGATGACGATGACTTTGTTAATGTTGTTGTTGTTGTTCCTTGTGTTGTTAGTATGTTTGTATTGTTGTTATTATTGGTGTTGTTGTTGTTGTTAGGTATTGGTTGTTGCTATTGTTTGTTGTTGTCGACGTTGTTGTGCAAGCAACTAATCCCCCTCTACAGACGAATGTGTAGTTACAATCATCACTGCCGATTGTACATTAATCAGACTGATATTAAGTTACCATGAACGTAACGACTGTGACTATTGGGGACCACACAAGTGTTGGATGAATTTTAGGTCGATATTCCTTGTGTCCTCGAAGTAGGCATCCGTAACGCGCTGTCTTTGCTGAGAGTTAATCAATATTCCTATTTTGGCCCGACAGAATCTTCTCCGGTGTCTCCGAAAGCGACATTCTACAGGAAATATCGGCAACAGAGCACTGTCGTTGGCTATCAGACATCGTCTACTTCTGTATTACTGTTGCCTATCAGGCATTGTCGACTTCTACATTTCGAAGGATATCCATTAAGCCAATTATACTCGCGTGCGATACCGCGACTTTTGGGGTAGCCGAGATAGTTTGGCGACAGTGCAACTCAATCAATAAATCAAATAGACCACTTCAATGGGTCAGCTGGAATTGTTATTTTCCTGCCGTCATCGTTAGATGGCCTCGGCGTGCCTTCGACCACTGATTCTGTATGATCCGGAATCGAGCGAGTATTGCCGTATCTACGTGACCTACAGAAGAGTAATCACTCGACTGCTCGAGTGCAACAACGTAACAGTGGCTGATCTACACAAACGATACGATACAAACTGCGTGTGTGTGTGTGTGTGTGTGCGTGTGCGTGTGGTGTGTGTGTGTGCGTGTGCGTGTGCGTGTGCGTGTGCGTGTGCGTGTGCGTGTGCGTGTGCGTGTGCGTGTGCGGTGCGCGTGCGTGTGCGTGCGTACGTGCGTGTGTGTGCGTGCGTGCGTGCGTGCGTGTGCGCGCAGAGCAATATGTTTGTGTGGGTAACTGCGTTTGCGTGCGTGCGTGCGTGCGTGCGTGCGTGCGTGAGTGCGCGTGCGTGCGCCGATGCGTGCACTGCGTGCGTGTCGTGTGTGTGGTGTGTGTGTGTGTGTGTGTGTGTGGTGTGTGTGTGCGTGTGCGTGTGCGTGTGCGTGCGTCGTGCGGTGCGTGCGTGCGTGCGCGTGCGCGTGCTGCGTGCGCTACGTCGTACGCGTGCGTGGTGTGTAGTGTGTGTGCGTGGTGCGTGCGTGTGCGTGCGTGCTGTGTTGCGCGTGCAGACGCGTTGCGTCGTGCTGCGTGCGCGTGCGGTGCGTGCGTGCGTGCGTGCGTGCGTGCGTGCGTGCGTGCGTGCGTGCGTGCGTGCGTGTGCGGCGTGCGTGGTGGTACTGCGTGCGTGCGTGCGTGCGTGCGTGCGTGCGTGCGTGCGTGCGTGCGTGCGTGCGTGCGTGCGTGCGTGCGTGCGTAAATATTTGCAAGCATGTGTGTGACTTCGTTTGAATCAACCCAACACTTAAGTCTGGATTCCGATGTTCTTTGTAGAGTGAAATATATCAAAGAACTCACGAAACCCGTCCATCTATTCACAGTCAATGTTTGCTGCGTCATTAAGTAAATCTAAATTACATACAACATAGCAGAGGAATAATAACAGGCGTTGGTTTTCGTTGGTATTGGACGTGATCGGTGCACAATCACGGCGAACCGTTGGTAACAATCAGGTTAAATGAAGCAATCGTTGTGCCTTTTCAATTCTAAAACTGTATATATTTATTGTTTTTAAAATAGTAAATGTACTTCAATATTTTCAGTGGAAGTTGTATTAGGTTATGGAACACAGCTATTTGTCTTTATTATCCATTCCAAAACGATTGATTTCCGAAAGGTTACTTTAAAACAATATAAATTCATGGTATTATTAATATAATAAAGTTCATTCTAGAGTATATGGATTGTTACGGTATTTAACAGACTTTGTACCTTTTGTACATAAGATCAGATCAAATGTACTTTATTAATCCCAAAAATGGAAATTGAAACCACAGACGTCCAATTCGGAAATAGTCTGTGTATAAAACAATGCCGCGCAGATAAAGACACTCGTTACAACGTCCAGGTGCCGCTGAACTTACGTCAATAGACGACCGTTTATAGAGCGTGTAGCGACGGGCTTAGCGCCGAGTCGTGTGTCGTCGACTAGAACGACGCCGACCGACTATCGGGCGTGACCAACGACTCCCGACGGATCATTAGTCGCGGTCACCAGTCGCTAAATAGACAACGCTCCTATTTCCACTCTCGTCTCGCCGTCGGGAGAGCTTTTCTGGGAGTTCTTCTGAGAGCAAAGCACCGGGAATGGCAGCCAGGCGAAACGCGCAGAGATTCAATTATAACAAAAACAGTCTTGTTGTTGATCGTTTCGTCTTGAAGCGATGGTCGTCGATGATTGTATTGGAATGTATGATGTCATGTGCTGGAAGCGACGGACGTTGTCCATGGAAATAGAACCGGAAGTTTGTGCTGTTTTAACAAATGTCATGTTTAATTAAATTGGTATTAAATGTTTGTACGTGGTAAGATTGACGATGACGTCTACGATAAGGAAGGTGATTAAATGAGTCTTTATTGCATAGGGCTATCAACAGGACCATCGAAATCTTCAAATTGGGATAAATAAATTGCTTGCTCTAACAACGCTGTAGTTTTTATAATATTCTCTCCTAGTGCAGCCACACATAATTGAGTCTTCTGGGTGAAACTTTTAATTTCTCTTAATTTACAATTATCAGACGCGGCATATTGTGTTAAAAGGGCAAGTTCTTATATAGCGCAGTATCCAGTCCTCAGGACCGTTCAAAGCACTTTACACTTTACTTCCCTGACAGACCTGTTCACTCAGACACCATCCTGGCTTCTCTGGGAAGCATCCAGCCATATGCTACAATTAATGTGCGAATGCTGCTTGTACACATATCCACCACTGTCTATAGCCAGATACTCATTTATACAGCTGAGTGAACTGGAGCAATATAGTGTGAAAACACTTGCCCAAAGTTGTAATACCATAGCACAGGATTCGGACCCGGGTTCTCGTGGTCGAGAGTCCGAAGCTCTACACCTGAGCCACAGCGCTTTACGGGGTAGTGTCTCAAATGTTGACATCACACAAAACGATACAGAGCGGAAAAAAGAACACAAAATCATCCTTACATAGGATGTTCCTTGAATCCATATTAGCAAAAATACCCATTCCCTGGCGTGGTGTCTAACTGGCTGATCGTCATATTAGCAATAGTAACCAAATGTTAGAAACATACAACAGCGTTACAAAAACACAATAACGCGCTCACTAGTTGTATGATTAAAATGACGATGGTCAGAGAGAATATGAAGTTCACATCCATCGGTAGGCCTAAGTTGTGATAGTAAAGAATTGTCAAATAATATTCGTTTTACTATTCCACTGATATGAGGATAGATATAAGCATACTGCTTTGTTTCAGTGATTGCTAAGTCACGCTTTACGCATGCGTTATGTTTTACGTTCCGAACAACTGATTTATACCGTATAATGTTAGAATCGTCGCGTCATATGTTTGGAGTATTATGAAAAATATAGTAATATTTTATACCCCTGGGGTCGTCTGGAAGTTTACGACAACGAAAAACGTTACCATTCCAGCATGCATGCATGTAATTTGATTACATTAAAAAACAGTTTCGGTCGGAACGAGGATTTAAACGTCCTTGAGTAAATAAATGATTCGATTTTATTTATGTCGTACATATTTGCATCTTAAGAAATTTAAGTTCAGTGACCTGAATATTTTTTCAAAATATATTTAAAAAGTGTTCTAGCTTATGAGATGATCCATACACAAGGAGCAAATATAGCGTGAGTTATTTGTTGGGCCTACAAAGAAGAATAAACAATATATAAACCCAAATGTCAGAATCGTTTTACCGTAGCTATGGATGCCGAAGCGAGACTGTTCGTCGAACCGTCGTCACGTGTGGCTGCGTCAACTGTCGTCACGCATGGCTGCACCAACAGCAACGTCGTAAAACAAGCGCCGTAGACAGGGCGTGGCGAGAGACGGACCACTTGGGCGATATCAGAGAAATTAGCAGGGGTTGATAAACGTCGACTCTTTGAGTCAGTTCACACGGAACATAAAAACAAGATTAATGTAGAAAACGTGGGGAGGAACCGATGCAAAAATGCAACCACTTCTTGATGTTATAGTTTCCCTCTTGCATTGCCCTGATACAGTTCTTTAATCCCAGTTCATGGGAGCCCTTCCCTGATTGCAAAATCGTGCGTCCGCCCACAAGGAGAGACAAGGAACTGACAACGGAACAGCTGCCTGGAGACCACACACGGCACGGGCGTGAGTAACCGGAACGTGGTGGAACACACCTCCGAGTGTGTATACAGAAAACGACACTGAGTGTTTTAGCAATCGAATATGACGAAACGTCATAACACAGAATGAGTCACTGACAGCGGATATGTCCTACACCCGGTAGGTATACCGGGAATAACGGCAAATGGGTTCTAAGTTAAGTAAATACGCGTAAGAGTCCCGGTGTGTAGATATGGACACACACAGCTGACTTGTCGATAGTCAAAACAAGTCGGGGAGTCATTGTGCGTAAATATGAAAACACATTTGACTTATCGGAGTAAAAAATAAAACAAGTCGAGGAATCGCTAGATGTGACTATAGCGACACGCATCAGACTTATTGATAGTCGCAACAAGCCGGGTAGCCACTGAAATGTGGAGACATATAGTCGAAACAAAGTCGGTATGTCGCTAGATGTGAAATAGTAAACACACGCGTGACTCACCGATAGTTGTGATGACGGTGACGGCGTACAGCAGTGCGCCGGCGTACGACCAGCGCAGGTCGTTGTCGTCCGACAGATCCTTGCCGTCCCACCCCACGTCCTTCATGGCGGCGATGACGCCGGTCTGGAACGTGTTGAGGACGTCGCGGATGGCCACCGAGAAGTTATCGCCGTCGTCGTGGAGCGCCACGGCCAACTGCCAGATGTCGTCGATCGTCTTGTTCTTCCACTTCATCAAGCGCTTCTTCTCCGTACGTTCGTACGGCGCCTCAAGGGTCTGGAAGAGGAAGCCGCCGATGATGGAGTAGGCGACGACGAGGCCGGCCAGCCCGATGTGGGAGAAGAGGAAGGCCGCGGTCGCCTTGCAGTAGCCCACGAGGCGCTGGCGGGTCCGTCGCCGTCGCTCCCTCCTCGCTTCCTCTTCCATGTCCCACGCCACCGCCTTAGAACTGACGACGGTTGTGGCAGCGCCTTTGGCTGCCCAGTGCACTGTGCATTGCATGCAGGAGTCTCGCTGCTGCTTGTTGCCGAAGTGTGGATTCTGCACGGCGCGTGTACACGCGTTTGCTGCGTGTACACGTGTACGACTTGCGTTAGCGGTTGTCGCTTCTCACTAGTTGGTGTCGGAATCGACAATCTAATGCTTACACGCTTGCGTTTTTATGTGTCCAACACGTGTTCGCGCTGCGTGGTGGGTTATCACATTAACACGACTGTTCTCTCGCCTATATACATATATATATATACATATACATACACAGTCACGTGTCAGCGACCAGGCTCGTACTACCGAAGCTACATTCGCGGCTGCATCGTGTCGACACTTACAGCGCTTTCGTCGTTGAAGTCGTCCCACTCGCTACTTCTCGTCTCCGTCGCGATAATCTTCAAGTCGCAGCCGGCGAAGTGTAGTGTTTATTCCGTCGACGAATCGGCCTTCTTCTCGCGAGACGACGTGTGCGTCAGCGATATCGCTCACTGGCCGTGATTACTCGTGTCTTCGCGGCCGTTCCATCATATCGCCGACGTCTCCGTCTACAACTTCTTCGCGGCTACTTATTTTCTGTTTAACCACATTAAACCTGCGCCGCGCTGACCCACGCCCTGATACCGCGTGCTCCCGCGTCATTCATTCAGCCTGATAATGCAGTGGATCGACGGCCGGCGTCAACAGAACCGTGAGCGTCAGCAGGCGTAGCTAACCACGTGCGGGAACGAACTCGTGGCGTATGTACCGTGTCGCCAATAGTTCCGTCACTTCTGGAGTTCCTCGCCATATATTGTTGTTGTCACTGTCACATATAATCACTGTGCTGCAGACGCATTGAGCTGGATTTAGGGATTTGTTAAGCACCCGCTAAACAGAATAAAATTGTTATCGTCACCACGCATAGCACATTTACAATCCTTCCTAGAAGTGTCACATTTAGCGGAAACTTCTCAGCCCAACACCGTGTTGACACCGGGTTAACACCGCGTTACAGCTGCGTTGAACTTCCTCCGAGGCACGGTTGAAACTCGCGTGAGAATGCCAGCCAACTGTCGGCGCGCTGTGGCCATCGTTGATATCACTGCACGGCGCAAATGATCCTATATTCTCACCCGGACAGAATCCGCGAATTGGAGCGGCTCACCAGTGACTGTCTCTGTCGAGAGACGTGGTTTGTCCCGTAACGTCGACGCCTTGCGCCTGTGACGAGAGCCTGCGCGTGTCTGACAACGTACCGGTCCACGCGCTGTTAAACGGTCTAACACCGTCAGTTGTGGCGCGGTTCTGACGTAGGCGTCTTCCTAAATACGCGGCTCGGTAGGCGGGAGGCTAAGAATAGCCACAGGCACAGATAGCCCGGCAGATCGAAAGCATTCCGATTGATGGGTGTACGGAGGGGTTCTGGGTACGGGAATGGGTCGGTAGTACGACGGGACGGGACGGGA
The DNA here is from genome assembly GCA_025642075.2 of Ridgeia piscesae. Classification (NCBI taxonomy): domain Eukaryota; kingdom Metazoa; phylum Annelida; class Polychaeta; order Sabellida; family Siboglinidae; genus Ridgeia; species Ridgeia piscesae. The sequence continues at coordinate 60,235 of JAODUO010001232.1, read as the reverse complement.
CGGGAGGGGAGGGGGGCGTTGCGCAAGAGTCCCCGTGCAGGGATGCGTGAGATGTGGAAGGAGTATTCCATTTAAAGGTGAACACAGCTACAACATCGTGTACTTGTGACGTCACAGTTGTCATTGCAATGTTCCGTTTAAGCGTGAAAAATGCAACATTTATTTAAAAAAAGTAATCGCAACGTTATCTGCACGTAATATCGAGCTCATGGAAAGGAACGTGGGAATGACAAGGAACGCAGCTAGGATAGGTAACGCTCGTCAATCCCGGATTAACAATAATTGTGTCGTCCTTAGCAGAAACCACGCGTTTGACTTATCGAAGGCAACATGAGACAGACCAGCCTTTTTCTGAGGTATTTGTTAATTTAATTTTTTTACGAAGGAAATATATACGTATAAATTCCATTTTGTTGACTCGTTAATCGGGTAGTTGTTTTATTGGTGACACGTGGTCTAAGGTATTGGTCACGTGCTACGGATTGACAGCTGGGACGCGTTCAGTTTCATGCTGTAGTCAGTTAAAGCGAGGAGGACGTCACGTGACGAGATACGACATTTACGTTAGCGATGATGACTACTTTAATAATATAAATAGTGTAGCACAGTGAAATCTCACTTCTAAGTGATCCGATTGGCGAGGTGGCCATATTAGAGGGATTAATTCCCTGTAGTCTACTACACATGGAACAAATCAATGGCATACCTAGCGTGACCTTAATGGCGAGGTGGGTATATTATCGAGGGGACCGTAAAGCGAGATTCTGCTGTATCGCTCCGTGCTTATCGCTGATGATAACATTCAACGAACATGTAGCACCTTCACCGGTACACCCCGGTGCCATGTTTGGCAAGCTTTCAGCAACATTGCTACAAGTACACAAAAGCAGCTATGCCTAGGACACCCGATCCGAGGTCTGGTGTTAATTTATACAAGACGAGCCAGGTACGTTGTGGACACGTATCTAGTCCTGGGTTCAAACGGCCGCCGGCAGATTACATTCCTCGTATTCTGTTTGATGGTCTGGCGATCTGTATCCGTACTATATGCCACGGCACTGATCTCTATTGTACCTGACACGAGTTACGTACGTATACACAGGTACACACGCCACGCACGTATGAGTGTGTGCGTGTGTGCGTGTGTTCGTGTGTTCGTGTGTGTGTGTGTGTGTGTGTGTGTGTGTGTGTGTGTGTGTGTGTGCGTGTGCGTGCGTGCGTGCGTGCGTGTGTGTGCGTGCGTGCGTGCGTGCGTGCGTGCGTGCGTGCGTGCGTGCGTGCGTGCGTGCGCGACAGATATAACAAATCAAAAGAAACATTTCGTCTTTTGAGAATTACAATGTCGAAAGTGACATTTTCGAACTTCTGACATACATTAAAACAAATTTCAGGCTGATCATTTTTAATATGGTTTATTAATCCTGGTATAATGACACAATTAATATACTAGAATTTTTTTAAAGCAGCCTTAAAGATTCGTCATTGAATATGTCAGAAGTTTGAAAACGTTACTTACGACCTCGTCTTTCTCAAGGAACGAATTTTAACAGGCAAACAATTAGGTCATATCAGATCCGCGGTTGTATCAAAACGTCGTGTGGGCGAATACAGCGCGACTAGTGGTGACCTTTTGACGTAGTTGTCTCATATGCCTCATTGCCACGGTGTAAACCGTTCGCACATGTGTCACTTTGTATTAGCAGTGTTGTTTTCTCCTAATTCACCCCGTTGATACCGAGCACTCCTTTTGGTTGCAACCCATTAATATAGAACTGTTTTTTCGCGACTATTGAAAGCTACCAATAGGTACTACGGTTTACTACCAATACATATGCTCCACACTAGGACGTCAAATTGTTACCAGTTTACTGGCAACCGAGATAAGGTTAGACGAGTAGAGTAAAAGTACGTTTTTATATAGCGCGGATTGCTCAAAGCAAATTACATTTTACTCCCTGGCGGACCTGATCAGTCGAACATCGGCTCTGCTTCTCTGCATGGTGCCACGAGCCACGGGGCAATGACGTACCACAATAACTAATCCGACCGAGGGCGCTCTAACGCAACTAGGGTCTTTGTGCCGTCTTTCACGTATTCTAGACTTTTGTAAAAATGCGGCACGGTTTTGCGGAACATTTGTGGAACGCTTGTTTAAATCATCCTACAATCAGCTGTTGAACTCGCATGACTCCGAAGCCTCACACATTGCTAAATATGGATACAGTCTGACATGTCCATCAATGTGAAGCCGATGGAACGTCGCGGGATGTTCGATCGAATTCAGTGCCAAGATGGCGTTATTTTGGCTGTTCTGTCTATTGATCACACATACGGCATGCTGTTCTGTCTATTAACCACACCTACGGCATGCCCACACATACAAACTACACCTGGCTATGCGCCTGCGCAGTCAATAGCTTACCCTTCATATATACGTAAAGGATTATTTAAACAAGCGTTCCTCAAAATATGCAAACAAATCCACGTTAGTCGCTAGAGGCGCTGATACGCAACTAGGGTCTAGTTGCGTATCAGCGCATGTAGCGACTAACGTGGATTTGTGGAAACCCATTGTGCTGCATGTACTATTGGTACACAGAAACTCCCACTGTTTATAGCCATGTACTCATTCATACAGCTGAGTGACTTGGAGCAAAGTAAAGTGAAAAAATTGCCCAAGGTATGACAACACAGCACATAATATGAACCCAGATTATCTTACCATTGCAATTATACCACAACTGTACACTTGGCTGTTGGTCTGGCAATAAAACAAAGCCTAACATCGTCAGAAGTTATTAAATTAACCAACTTAAGACCAAACAACCTGTTAACTGTTGATTACTGAAAATGCCTGCTTTAAATGTTTGTTATAAATATAATTAAACGCACATTTACGATGTCAGTGTGTAATTTAAGTTAAATCAGGAAATATTAAATTATTTTGATTGTCTGACGATGTAGGCCTCTATTTGACAGGTGGAGTTTGTCGGAGAGGATGGTTGTCGTTCAATACGGAAGTCTCGCGTCAAATTAGGATTGTAGCGTTAGCAAAAAGCGGTACAGCTTTCACATCTTATGCTACAAATGTATCGGTCAATCAAAACATCCCAGTCACAGGAAACAGCTTATCATTGCGAATGGTATGGATAAAACATTTCTGGTGAGTTGAGGCTTTTATTTATGTAAACGTCGCGTCATTATTGTGTCATCAACGCCAGCTAACGCAAGCAATTGGCGTAGCATTGACGTCAGGGTGTTGTTGTTACAATAACGTCAACGTGTGAATCAGCGTAATTTTGGTCGAATCACCCATATCGATATATATATATATATATATATATATATATATATATATATATATATAGATAATTTATATATAATATATATGTTATATATATATATATATATATATATATATAATATATGTGTATACATATATAAGATAATTTATATATAATATATATGTTTTATATATATATATATATAACATATATATATATATATATTATATATAAATTATTTATATTTGTATATGTATATATATATATAAATAATATTATATATATATATATAACATATACTTTTATATATTATAACACACATATATATAATATATAAACTATTTTATATATATATATACATATACAAATATAAGCATATATATATATATATATATATATATATATATATATATATAAAATATACATATAAATATATATATATATATATATATATAACACGCTAATAAAGGCACGTTTCAGATCAAGTCGCCTATTGATGATGTTGTACATCATTAAGTACATTGCAAATTAAAGATAACATTCTTGCATTGCGCAGTATCCAATCCTTTCCGCAAATATTCCTCCACACGACGTGAAGTGGCAGCTACAGTTACGACTATACGACGTCATCACAGCGTATTCATATCCGCCTTCCAAGTGATCTACGTCCGACACAACGAACGGCCACGTACATATCAATGCCGGCGACAAACGCAGCGCGCGCGCCCGATAGCGTCGCGCGGCTGTGTCAAGATACGCGAGAATTTACGAGACGAACCCAGATGTCACCACTAGACGCGAGCATCTTTCAGCCTAATGGCCTCGCCTTCAACGAGGCGGTGGGCTTTGGTTGACGCCACGACGTCGTATCGACGTCGTTTCGACGTAATCACCGGGGTCACTTGTGGCGTAACCGAGGACAAGTATCTCCGCCATGGATCCGACCCCGTGACGCCGGTCACGTGGTATCTACACGGCGCTGGTCCGAGAGCGTAGTGGTCTGACTTGTTGTCCCACGTGTGGCTTCCGAGTGCGCGTAAATGTGGCAATCATTAGAACCCATTATCCCTCATTCTTTATCGTTAAAGGTCGGCCAGCTGCAGCGACAGGTTGTTCAGGCGGTAAAATCGCTAATAATTTTTTTATAGTCTAACTGGTGGGGTCACGCCATCCTTCTGTCTGTTAGAATCTCGTCAATGTCGTGATTGCGGGAGATTAGAGAAATTCGCTAATATTAGACAGGTTGTCCGGCAATAGTCGTTTTGGTGAAAGCGCTCAACATAACTCGTTCAGTCCGTCAGCTGTCCTCGCTGCTATACAGTCGCCCGAATACTTCCTGCTTGTCCCACGTGCCGCGCAGTTGGTCGTAGTCGCCGATGTAACACCTGCAGTCCGGCAGCTGTCCGTGTGCGCCCGTCACAAGTACATATATCGCCATTAAGTATGCTAATAGGGCCTGCAAGTGGGTCACGATACATGGCGTGACTCCGCGCGACTGGAGCTTATTGGGGACTAAGCGAGACTAATTGGGGACTGGACACAAGAATAATATTCTAACGATGGATGACAGTTGTAGCTTCCGACTGATGAATACTAGGAAAATCAGTTAATAAATATCTTGTGTTATACGTTTCTTATCTTAAATGTCCGATTTAATATTGAGTTTACCACACTATCATAGACATATAGCGATTTACGAAGTGCAGATAATCGACACGATGCTAGGCTGTATGTGTCTTTTACGGGATTTGCGTTTTACATTGCTGTTCGTTGTGGTTTCGATAAACACTTATATCTGATAAGTTGTCTAAATGCACATAATCATAACACATGTATACGTTTGGCCCAAACAGGTTGTACTGCGCTAAAACTGGCACTCTTCCTTATTAGTCAAGATCGCCAAACACAAGTACTTGCCGCTATTGCCATGGCAACGACCATAATAATCGATCAAAAATTCATGATTTCCGTGATCATTGTCACGGGCAAAGTGTTCCATTGCTTCTGCTTGTAATAACCCTTCGGACAATATAACCGAAATACGCTATTTCGGGAGAGTTCGATTATTATGGCCAAAATAAAACAAAGTCCTATATGTTAACATGGAGTATATGGACCTCCTGCCCCCAACTGCCCCCCAGCCTCGTTTTCGCGCGCGAGACTTGCACGCCCTATTGGTTCCGTCGTGCAGTTATACAACATAATTATACTATAATGTATTGTCTGTCTAGCCCGACAACACAGAAGATAAATTATCTTGAACACGCATGGACAGGTCAACACATACCAACATTAATACAAAACATGGACATGAACAAAAACATACTCGAGAAGAACACAAGTCTGTGAGATGAAACGTTACAGGAAAGTCCTAATATTGTCATGGATAACAAAAACAGCCAACGCAAAGATCCTGAAAAGAGTACACATAACTAAAGAACTGTCGATTAGTGGATATAATTAAAAGACTGAAACTGAGCTATTTCGGTCACATCAAGATTCACGACTCCTATGAAAAAAACATGCTAGAAGGAAGATGGTGGGAAATAGAGGAAGGGAGAGACCAATGAAAAGACGGGGAAGAAGCAAGGAGAAGAAAGATGGAGAGGACAGCGCGTCGTGGGACCATCCGAGTAGCAACGTCTCACAGAACTGAAGAAGTTTCGAATTGTTTGGCAACTTGCTTAATTGACAGTCGGCGATCGAATGCTGTTGGCACAAGCGGTCTAACTGACCCACGACAAGACATGGCGAGTGCTTGTACGTGCATTGGTTCTTGCCTTACCTTCACACCTAGCGGGTATGTTATTTCAGAAACCACGGCGCGTGCGAGGTCACCAGGGGGCGTGCATTGTAGTTCAGTACGTTTGTTGCAAGTTCGGCGCGTGTTTTGCTTACGCCACTGGAAGTAGGGTAATTTATGCTACTGGAGGTAGGGTACTTACGTTACTGGAAGTAGGGTAATTTATGCTACTGGAGGTAGGGTACTTACGTTACTGGAAGTAGGGTAATTTATGCTACTGGAGGTAGGGTACTTACGTTACTGGAAGTAGGGTAATGTATGCTACTGGAGGTAGGGTACTTACGTTACTGGAAGTAGGGTAATTTATGCTACTGGAGGTAGGGTACTTACGCCACTGGAAGTAGGGTCATATATGCTACTGGAGGTAGGGTACTTACGTCACTGGAAGTAGGGTAATTTATGCTACTGGAGGTAGGATACTTACGTCACTGGAAGTAGGGTAATTTATGCTACTGGAGGTAGGGTACTTACGCCACTGGAAGTAGGGTCATATATGCTACTGGAGGTAGGGTACTTACGCCACTGGAAGTAGGGTCATATATGCTACTGGAGGTAGGGTACTTACGTCACTGGAAGTAGGGTAATTTATGCTACTGGAGGTAGGATACTTACGTCACTGGAAGTAGGGTAATTTATGCTACTGGAGGTAGGGTACTTACGTCACTGGAAGTAGGGTCATATATGCTACTGGAGGTAGGGTACTTACGCCACTGGAAGTAGGGTCATATATGCTACTGGAGGTAGGATACTTACGCCACTGGAAGTAGGGTCATATATGCTACTGGAGGTAGGGTACTTACGTCACTGGAAGTAGGGTAATATATGCTACTGGAGGTAGGGTACTTACGTCACTGGAAGTAGGGTAATTTATGCTACTGGAGGTAGGGTACTTACGCCACTGGAAGTAGGGTCATATATGCTACTGGAGGTAGGGTACTTACGCCACTGGAAGTAGGGTAATATATGCTACTGGAGGTAGGGTACTTACGTCACTGGAAGTAGGGTAATTTATGCTACTGGAGGTAGGATACTTACGTCACTGGAAGTAGGGTAATTTATGCTACTGGAGGTAGGGTACTTACGCCACTGGAAGTAGGGTCATATATGCTACTGGAGGTAGGGTACTTACGTCACTGGAAGTAGGGTAATATATGCTACTGGAGGTAGGGTACTTACGTCACTGGAAGTAGGGTAATATATGCTACTGGAGGTAGGGTACTTACGTCACTGGAAGTAGGGTAATATATGCTACTGGAGGTAGGGTACTTACGTTACTGGAAGTAGGGTAATATATGCTACTGGAGGTAGGGTACTTACGTCACTGGAAGTAGGGTAATATATGCTACTGGAGGTAGGGTACTTACGTCACTGGAAGTAGGGTAATATATGCTACTGGAGGTAGGGTACTTACGTCACTGGAAGTAGGGTAATATATGCTACTGGAGGTAGGGTACTTACGTCACTGGAAGTAGGGTAATATATGCTACTGGAGGTAGGGTACTTACGCCACTGGAAGTAGGGTAATATATGCTACTGGAGGTAGGGTACTTACGCCACTGGAAGTAGGGTAATATATGCTACTGGAGGTAGGGTACTTACGTCACTGGAAGTAGGGTAATATATGCTACTGGAGGTAGGGTACTTACGC
>JAODUO010001232.1:42500-45000 GCA_025642075.2 Ridgeia piscesae | reverse complement strand
CCCTCCCTCCCTCCCTCCCTCCCTCCCTCCCTCCCTCCCTCCCTCCCTCCCTCCCTCCTCTCCCTCCCTCCCTCCCTCCCTCCCTCCGTCCCTCCGTCCCTCCGTCCCTCCGTCCCTCCGTCCCCCCGTCCCCCGTCCCCCCGTCCCCCGTCCCCCCGTCCCCCCGTCCCCCCGTCCCCCCTCAACATCATAGGCGGGTCTACGTTTTCACCATCTCATCGGCGAAGGCGATGTCAGTGGCGTCATCTTCTGGATAGTTCTGAAACAAAAAATAGCAGATTGCTACGGACATTATTGACTATTCAGTTGTACGTGTCGGGTAATATAACGTATTAGCTATCCACAACGACCCCCTCGGCTTGATGGGCATCGGTTCAAGTGAATGTGCGCGCGCGTCCGTGAGTGGTGGGCGTATGTGTGTATGCGTGCGTGCATGTGTGCTTACGTTCGTGCGTGCGCATCTGTGTGTATTGCTTTCTTATATCATCCGATGAAATGAAATTTCTTAAAGATAGTGTTATTCCTATTTGCTATTCCGATATGAGCGTACAGCCAGGACTACTCTTATTTCATGGGATACTCCAGTCAGTGAGAAGTTCACAGCATTAACTTACAAATGCATAATAATATATTGGTTGTGTATAGAGACTGTGAACAAAGATCGTTAATAAACAATTAATTACAGTATAATTATATCAAAACCTTGTATCTTGGATTTAGGGCGCTGCCATCTTGAAGCACAGAACCAGTGGCGTAAGCCAATGAGGTACCACAATAACTAATCCGACAGAGGGCGCTGTAACGCAACTAGGGTCAGAGCCTTAGATACATAGAGTTTGACCAATTGAAAACCTGAACGCCATTTTCGGTATAGGCACGTGATATCACATGACGTGTTAAACATGTTATGTTTTGTTGTTCTGCTTGGACTGGAGATGCTCTATAATGTGTAATAAGTGCGCACATGGATATGATGTGATATTGGCTTCATGCTGAGAAACGTTCGTAGGAAGTTTAGGGAAGTTCGGCAGCATTGCACGTCAAACAGAGTGCATTGTAAGCTGGTACTTTCATATTTTGACATACCAATAAATAACTTAAAATATTGTGATATGCCATATTATACTATTTGGTGTGGATTTCTTATTCTTCCACCAGAGTTGTGCCCCATACATGCGTGAGCAATATGAACGAAACGGTGTGAGTTGTATCTCTATGGACCACATACCAAACTTCCCCAATGCGATATTTCCTTGGACAAAATTCTACTGTGTCTATTAATCTCATCATCATCTGACATTTCCTTATAAATAGCATTATATACACTGCACCCTGCCATGTTTCCTCCTGAAGTCACAGTGATTAGGATTAGTATCCAAAACTATTTCAATTCTACCTAGTATAATTACCTCATGACGGCCATTTTAATGTTGTTGACATTAAAATGGCCGTCTCTATAGTTCTGCTTACGCGCCACAACACAGTTACGAGTGAACGGCAGGTTTAGTTTCACTGTTATCATATTGATTGTGGTAGACACATTCTTCTAGCTTGAAACAAATCACTGGTTTCCCTTATTGCGCATGCCTTTCCCTTAAATGAAACAATTACAAAATAACCTTTAGCAGCAACTACGTTTAAATGGACGCCGTGATAAGAAACGTAAAATAATGTTTTCTAATATTTTCCAAAACCCTGCGGTTACTTGCTGCATGTTTGTACATGTCAGAAAGGGTGTATACACTAATCTCGGAAAAATGAAGCCAGAATGGGTGATAACCCCTTGTCTTAATCAGTATGTTGATTTTGTTTTCTATTTAGCCCCAAAATATATATAATAATTCATAAACTAACTACATGCCAATGTTCACGCTTTTATCTAAAAATGGTAGATTCGTCAAATGTGCAGTTTTAACCGTTCTACGCGCATTGTGCGTGCACGTTGCCGCGTATTCAAGAGCGATAGCTACGGAGAGGCACGTGTTTGGCGTTGTCGTTAGTTTAACGGCTACGTCTGAAGGTTTGGAACGTGGTTTGGCTTTATTTACAATATATGTCACAGTGACATCGAAACAGCAAAGAACGTATCATGGTGACCGCTACGAAAATGTTGTCCGTGGTACTGTGGCTGTTTGGAGGTACGTAAATGAATCAAACATTTGGCATAAAACACGCTTAGATTGAACATAATATCAAAAGGTAAACTGGGCACCAGAGCAATGATATCGGATAGATTGACTTAGCTTGGTTAACATAACTTCAACATAAAGGCCTACAGCTGTCTGCTTTTCTGCAGTAACACCGCTACAATCGTCACGATCACCACAACCACCATCTGTAACATCTCCTCCATCACCAACATAGCAGTCATCGTCACCATCACCACCACACCACCACCACTACCATTACCGCTTAATACGCACGCACGCACCACGCACAAACACAAACACACACACACACACACACACACCGTGTACACATCACACGCACACCACACACG
>JAODUO010001232.1:0-37500 GCA_025642075.2 Ridgeia piscesae | reverse complement strand
TATATATATATATATATATATATATATATATATATATATATATATCACTATGTATTCTCTCCCATCAACACATTAGATTAAGCAACAAACAGTCACGTGTCTTATGTATGTCACTACAGAATTGCCCGTTGACGTTCGGCTCGTGGAGCCGGGACCAGTCGCAGCTGATCCTGCGACCATCCATGGCGAAGCTTTCCACAGAAGAGTACGAACGCAACGAGAACGGTCAATGGGAGGTGATGGGTTTGCTCTGCCAGGACTACCAACGCAGATTCGAATGCTGCGAGGAGAGTTTCACCTACGTCACCTTCTTCGTCATCATGAGGCGCCGGCCGCTCTTCTACCTGTTCCACCTCGCCTTCCCCATTGGGCTCTTCATGCTCATCGGCATCTTCGTGTTCATCGTGCCGCCGGAGAGCGGGGAGAAGGTCGATCTGGCGCTGAACGTCCTGCTCTCGATGACCTTCTTCATGTTGGTGCTCATGAAAAACCTGCCGCCGTCGTCAGAGGTCGTGTCGCTGTTCGGTTCGTGTCTTCGAGCTCTCTCTGTCTCTGTCTCTGTCTCTGTCTCTGTCTCTGTCTCTGTCTCTGTCTCTGTCTCTGTCTCTGTCTCTGTCTCTGTCTCTGTCTCTGTCTCTGTCTCTGTCTCTGTCTCTGTCTCTGTCTCTGTCTCTGTCTCTGTCTCTGTCTCTGTCTCTGTCTCTGTCTCTGTCTCTGTCTCTGTCTCTCTGGTATGCATTCTAAATCATTTTGAAAATGGAAGCTCGTACAGAAATGATCGTGCTAATATAATCCACACAGGTTAGAGTGGGGGTGCACAAAAACGTCCAATTGCACACATCGTGGTATATTTAAGAATATTCCGGATCCGTTTATGATAATCATGATGACTCATACTACTGCTTCATGGCACTATCCGTAAGGCAATTGTGATATCAGCGCTATCTTTCAATACCATGGGGTGTTTTATTTATATAGCCAATGTCATGATGATATCAGAATGTTTTTATAGTTATCATCAGCATCAATGTGATGCTATAGAATCTCGTGGTTGGGTGAAGGCCACCGCATGCTGCTTCCACATCTGTCTATCTTACGCTGTCCTCTGCCAGATGGTGCCCTTCCAGTAATCGTCTAGTTCGTCTCTCCACCGTCTCGCCAGCCTTCCTCTAGGTCTTTTCCTTTCGTGGGGTTTCCAGGCAGTGTCCATCGGTTATCTCGTAACCTGCTGACATGCCCTGCCCACGTCCACTTCCGTCTTCTGACTTGTTCAATCACGTATGTGACCTTTGTCTTTTCTCTTACCTAGATGTTTGTTTTTCTGTCCCTGTGTGTGATGTTTGACATACTCCTTTCCATCATTGTGATGAGTGCCCATGTTTCCGCACCGTATGTCATTGCTGGAAGCACGCATGAGTTTTAGACTTGTAACTTCAAGTATGTTCCAGTGTTACCTTTGAAGATGTCGCGGTGCTTGGCGAATGCTGTCCATCCGGCCGTGATTCTTCTTTAAATCTCCTTGTCTTCGTTTTTGTCTCTGGTGCTATATCTCTGTCCCAGATATATGTAGACTTCAACGTTCTCGATGTGAGTGTTCTTGATATATATTAGTACGTCGTTTTCCATCATCACCTTTGTCTTCGACTTGTTCGTCTTCATACCTTGATTTTCACTTTCATCAGCTAATTCCTGTAGTATTTGTTGTAGTTCCTGCGGTGTATTAGCGCATATGAGTATGTCGTCGGCGAAGCGAACATGACCAAGATATTTGCCGTCTATCTTCAAGCTTCTGGTTTCCCAAGTCAGTCGTTGGAATATGCTTTCGAGTGCTGCTGTAAACAGCTTGGGCGATATGGTATCTCCCTGTCAGACTCCTCTCCTGGTGTTACTCTTGTTGCTTTCTTTCTTTAGGTGCACTATCATCGAGCTGTTTGCGTAGATTTCCTTCAGGAGTTCGAAATACACATCTTTTATCCCATGTTCTTGAAGCGAGGTCAGTACTGCTTGAGTTTGCACTGAGTCGAACGCTTTCGCGTAGTCGATGAATGCGCTGCAGAGTGGGCTGTTGTTTTCTTTGCACTTCTCCTTCAGTTGGTTTACGACGTGGATGTGGTCTGCCGTTGAATATTTGCCGATGAATCCAGCTTGCTCTCATGACTGTTTTCGTCGAGTGTCTTCTCGAGCCTTTTCGTTAGTACTTGTGTGAGTACTTTATAGATGTTTGATAGCAGACATCAGTCTGTAATTCTTGAAGTCTTTCTTATTTCCATTCTTGAAGACTATCACCATCGTAGCGTTCTTCCACAACGTGGGTATTGGTCTTTCTGGTAAGTATTTAGTATACAGCTTAGCAAGTGTCTTCGAGATGGTATCTTCTTCTGCTTTCAATGTCTCGATGTTTATATGGTCGTTGCCTGTTGCTATCCCATTCTTCATATCTCGTAATGCTGCTTCCACCTCCCATGATGTTATCTCTGGTGTTTATGTCGGGTCGGTGTGGATTGTGGTACTCTATTCACTGTCATATAACTCGGTGTAGAATTACTCTGTTCGTTCTATGATCTTATCTTGATCGTGGATTTCTCTACCCCGCGTGTCTAGTTGGAATGTGACCAGTCTGTCTTGGCCTATCTTCTGTGTTCTTCGGACTTTCCTCGGCCTCTTTGATGCCAGAATTATTTCTCGTATGATCTTTTTGTTCTATTTCCTGATGCCCTCTGTTCCTTTCCTTTTGATGGTCTTGCATATTTCTGCGTACTCCATTCGTTGTTTGTCTCGTCGTTTCGTCATCAGGACTCGTGTTGGTGACGATAACCTCGACCTTAGTGGCTTGTTGATTGCCTTGGCTACTATTGACGCGCTTTGTTAGATTATGTATGTAATGGTTTCGCTCATGGTGTCGATGTCGTCTAGTTCTTGTAGTGTCTCGAATCGTTTCTCAATTCGAGTTGAAATTCGATCTTCTTTGACCCTATTCGTGTGGCATCTACTCTTGGTCATCATTTTTCCCTTTCCACCTCTACGTCCAGTTTGATTTGCTCAAAACCATTATGTTGTCATTTCCAATGTTGACTTGGTTGATGACTGTTACGATGTTTGTTAGGATGTAGTCAAGTTCGGTCTTATTTACACCGTTTGGGCTTTTCCACGTCTATCTCCTCCCTATCTTCAGAAACATGGTATTCATGATTTTGTACTTTCGTTATGTTGCCCATTCTACTAAGGTGTTGCCTCTTTCATTTATCAATTCGAGCCCAAATTTGCAGGTTGCCGTTTCCTTATGGTTTGCTTCTTTTCCCTATTTGGGCGTTTTTATATTAATTTTTAATAACAATTCTTATTAAAGGTACATCTTTTATATATATATATATATATATATATATATATATATATATATATATATATATATATATATATATATATATTTGTATAATGCGATATATTTTTCTTTAGGTACTAATAAGAGACATAAATACATTTAATATCGAGAATAATAATAATAATAATATACCTATTATATATATATATATATATATATATATATATATATATATATACATATATATATATATATATAATAGGTATATTATTATTATTATTATTAGTAGTAGTAGTAGTAGTAGTAGTAGTAGTAGTAGTAGTAGTAGTAGTAGTAGTAGTAGTAGTAGTAGTAGTAGTAGTAGTAGTAGCAATAGTACTATTATTCATATTATTATTATTAAATATGAACGATTAATAGTAATATTAATAGTTATATCGATATCGATATCGATATTCATATTCATATATGTATAAGCGCACTGAAAACCCCACTTCCCTTTCAGCCTATTTCATAGGCGGAGTCATTGCCCTGCTGTCCGTCGCCACGTATCTCGCCGTCATTGTCACGTTCGCCTACTTCCGGGTGAGTGTGCGTGCTTGACGTCATCGAGAATGCCGCATATAAATGTTAGTTAAAGCTGAAAGCTGGCGCATGCCGCGCGACTACCAATAATTACCATAGCGCTTCTAGGGAATCAAAACACCTTCTGCTTTAATTCATAATTATTATTAGTTCAACATACTATATATTCCCAGGTTCAAAAACGCCAAAAACTAAACAATTAAAAATTTATTATTTTATACTATGCCACTTCAGTGACTTTGTGAATATGCATAATATTTGTGCCGTGCATGCCGAGATGTGACATCAGAGATGACACATCCTTGCACCACGGCCGTGGGTGTAAGGATGTGCATACATTCAGTGCATGTATGCAATGTTAATATTTTGGTCGAAACGAGCGTCAGGATGAGTTATTGCATGATATTCTAATGTAATACAAACACTAGTCATCATAGAGGGACACACAATTACTCAACGGTTTTGTGGTGCGAGGCGAATTTTGGTGCGCACGCATGAGGCAATATCGGGTTTTCGCATTATAATAAAAATCCGTAAATGGTGGATAACTTTAAAATGTTACTAAAAACACTTCGCTGTTCATAAATGTTTTGTGTTGGGACTACTGGACTGGTTTGTTGCCCAGCCTCCCGGCTGCAGCTTGAAGGCTTTGAATGGTATCTACCTGCAGTGCGACAGGTAACATAGTATTTTAGAGACGTGCAGCTGAGGGGAAAATTGGTGGAGATGTGTGTCAGTGTTGGAGTGTTGGAGTGTTGGATTGTGGGCTTGTGACTGCGTCCTCTAGTTGTACCTGCGTGATTAGTGAAATGCAATGCATTTCTCTCTCACTCTCTCTTTCTCTCTCTCTCTCTCTCTCTCTCTCTAATATATATATATATATATATATATATATATATTATACATATATATATAATATATTATATAATATATTAATATATATATATATATATATATATATATATATATATATATATAATATAGTATATATATATATATATATATATATATATAGAGAGAGAGAGAGAGAGAGAGAGAGAGAGAGAAAGAGATAGAGAGAGACAGAGACAGAGACAGAGACAGAGACAGAGACAGAGACAGGGACAGGGACAGGGACAGGGACAGGACAGGGACAGGGACAGGACAGGACAGAGACAGAGACAGAGACAGAGACAGAGACAGAGACAGAGAACAGAGAGACAGAGAGACAGAGAGACAGAGAGACAGAGAGACAGAGAGACAGAGAGACAGAGAGACAGAGACAGAGAAAAGAGAGACAGAGAGACAGAGAGACAGAGAGACAGAGAGACAGAGAGACAGAGAGACAGAGAGACAGAGAGACAGAGAGACAGAGAGAAGAGAGAGAGAGAGAGAGAGAGAGAGAGAGAGAGAGAGAGAGAGAGAGAGAGAAAGAGAGAGAGAGAGAGAGAGGAGAGAGAGGGAGGGAGAAAGAGAGAGAGAAATGCATTGAATTTCACTAATCACGCAGATACAACTAGAGGACGCAGTCACAAGCCCACACTCCAACACTCCAACACTCCAACACTCCAACACTCAACCCCCAACACTCCAACACTCCAACACTCCAACACTCCAACACTCCAACACTCAACACTCAACACTCAACACTCCAACACTCCAACACTCCAACACTCCAACACTCCAACACTCCAACACTCCAACACTGACACACATCTCCACAGTTTTCCCCTCAGCTGCACGTCTCTAAAATACTATGCTACCAGTCGCACTGCAGGTAGATACCATTCCTCTTCCGTCCTCTAGTTGTACCTGTGTGATTAGTGAACATTCAATGCATCTCTCTCTCTCAAATCTCTCTCTCATCTCTCTCTCTCTCTTTCAATCTCTCTCTCACCTCGCTCTGCAGGTAGATACCATTCCTCTTCCGTCCTCTAGTTGTACCTGTGTGATTAGTGAAATTCAATGCATCTCTCTCTCTCTCTCTCAATCTCTCTCTCAATCTCTCTCTCTCTCTCTCTCTCTCTCTCTCTCTCTCTCTCTCTCTCTCTCTCTCTCTCTCTCTCTCTCTCTCTCTCTCTCTAATATATATATATATATATATATATATATATATATATATATTAGAGTGGCCAAATTTTACATGATCAGAAAATTCGTTTTGAAATCAACAACTCATGCCCTATAAAAAGATGAGGTTGGATGAGAAAACAACTGTGTTAAAATTTCTGAGAAATCTATTGGGAAGAACATACGTCAAAAGTTTATTGCATAACGATACATGTAAGAACTTGTCCATTTGACAGTCACATATGTTCAATAGTGAACCTATAAAGGTTCTATCGTATGAACGTTTTGGTAGATTTGGACCCATCAGGTCCTAGGACTAATTCACCTTGACTGACCAAGCGGCAACTACGAGCAACTCTGGTAATTTGCGTAAATCCAAGATGGCCACTGGTCATATTAAAAATAAAAACGTTACAATCATTTGTCGTAGAAGTATGTCTAATACCTCCTTTTAGGGGTATTTCGGTATGTAGAATCCATTTCAGATGTAAAATGTTCAGCTCAAGGTCAAGATCAGATGCTGAAGGTCAGGTAAATGTTAAAGTTGACCTCTTAGCAATTGTATTTTAGTTTATTCATGAATATAAATAGATAATCTTACAATATTTGACACATTTGTTCATGAGAAAAGAGTATGCAGTCATAATTTTAATTATCTGAAATACATAGTCACACATGTTACACATAGAATATAGTGCAAATATCGTTACTTGTATTGGCATTCAGATATCTCTATGAGGGAAATTCTTGCATGAAGTAATTTTGTGTGAAAGTTATTGTGAGTATGTTACAAGGAATGATATATAATATATATATATATATATATATATATTATATATATATATATATATATATATATATACAGATAACTACATAATAAACTATAAGCATGATTTTTTTACATCTTAATAAGTAATAATCTTCAAAATAATCATTTGCCTATTTCCACTCGTCATCCATGTAATCAGGATCAACAAAACCACCATCGACATCCCCATGTACTCCACGATTTTCTTTTACATCTTCCACCTCTCATCCTCCAAATCATTCCCTTCAGCATTCTCCATCTCGATACCCTCCTCGTCTTCATCCTAAACCTCTTCTGTGTTGGTGTGTGGATTGCAGTAGCCATCTTCGTCAGAGCAGTTGCTGTATGGTATGCACGAACGATAGTCTTTGTTGTAGCCATATACTGCATGTCTTGCTCTTCACTCTACACTCACAGTGAATCACATCACATAGGTATGTTGGTCCTAGGCCAGCCTAGGCAATAACAGGAACTGGGACGCCATCCCAGATCTCCTAAACTGAGCGATATCGGCTGACTCGTCAGGTGGGCCTTGCTGGTCTGCTGCTTCCAGCACCATGACTTACTGATTGGCCTGTAGCACATCGAGGAACAGGTTAGCTGATGTTGGAGGCAGGGCTTTGACTTTGGGACTTTTCTTCTTCTTGATGAAGAGCGTGAAGCTATGGATGTCCCCAGTAGCTGACCATACAGTGCGTTGAAAAAAAGGTTTTCGGCTGCGTTGCGGCCACTTCCGCCAGTGCATGATCCTGGGAAACGTTCAGTGAGCGAGGTGTTTAGCGCGTTGGTCTTGGCTTTGGCGTATTAGTATGAGGTCATATCGTAATTGGTGAGGACATACATGCCATGCTACTGCAGACGCTGTGGCCCAGCATTGTCATATCCCACCGCTCCATTTTCATCTTGCACTCCATCTTCTCCGGATACACCCGACATACCAGTCGGACAACACGTCTGTGTCTTCAGTTAGTACACGGATCGTGATTTTGCAAGAGTGGGCTGCATCAACGAGGTAGAAGGTCATGGTGAACTCATTATGAAAATGCACCATCGTCACGAATCTCCTTCGTCAACATCTCTCCTGCATTGAACGTAGACAGTCACTAGACACACAGGTGCCAGTTTCTTTTTATTGTTCTTGCTCTTCACGATATACATAGTGTGTGTACGTTTCTCGTATTACAAATGTTCTGCCCAGAAATTTCAAATGTTCATCGTGGTGTGCAATAAATTTGTTTAACTAAAAAGACATGTTTAAGCTAATTTTTATTACGGGTGATACTTGTCTTCTTGTTACGTCACAGTAGTAATTGAAATAAAATAGGTTCATTCATTGTAACATATTTACAATGACTGTCACACATAATTACTTAATGCAAGAAATTCCCTTAAAGGGAAATATGAATGGCAATGTTATTAAAGATACTTGTACTATACATTATGTGTAACATGTGTAACTACGTATTTCAAAAAGTTTTAAATTATGACTGATTACTCTTTTCTCATGAACAAATGTGTAAACTTATTGTAAGATTATCATGAATAAATGAAAATATATTTCAATAGAAGTTTTGTTGTCCACCGAGACGTCATCTTTGACCTTTACCTGACCTTCAGCATCTGATCTTGACCTTGAACTGAAAAGTTAACATCATAACTGGATTCTACATACCCAAATACCCTTAAAAAGATGCATTAAACATAATTCTAAGACAAGTGGTTCTAAAGTATTTTTTAACATCTGACCAATGGCCTTCTTGGATTTATGCAAATTACCAGAGTTACTCATAGTTGCCGTTTGAGTAGTCAAGCTAAATTTGATCTAGGATTTGATGAATCAAAACAAACCAAAACGTTCGTAGGATAGAACATGTATTTATAAGTTCACTATTGAACACGTGTGACTGTCAAAAGGACAAGTTCTTAAATATATCATTATGCGATAAACTTTGGGTGCGTTGAGATGTCTGTTCCTCTCGTCAATGAATTTCTGAAATTATAATACAGGTGTTTCCAAATTTCATCAGGATATATATATATATTATATATATATATATATATATATATATATATATATATATATATATATATATATGTCAATATTTAAATCAACTATCTCTAAAATGAAGTTCAAGAATATGTATACATATATATATATATATATATATATATATATATATATATATATATATATATATCCATATATATATATATATATATATATATATATGTATACATATATATATATATATATTTTAATATATATATATATGTATATATATATATATATATATATATATATATATTATATATATATATATATATATATATATATATATATATATATTGATTGATTGATTGATTGATTGTTTTCGCAAAATAGCGAGTCTATTCTCCAGGATGATTATATAATGTATGTTTGTACGAGATTCGAACACTGAACTTCCTCGATCGGGGTTATTTTTTATCAACGCTATAGACTGAACCACACAATCGAACTGAAAAACGTTTCAGTTTTGGCGGCCAAATAATACTTTTTAGTCCGATCCGTATGCACGATATATCGACTGTACTTGTTTTATTGTTTTTAGAGTCATTTAGGTATTAAATTAACTAATACTTTGTCAATTGGTCGTCAAAACTTAATGTTGTCAGGAAGTTGATATCACCGACAGATTAAATCGGACGTCTCAACAACGTGTCGTCGACGTTGTAAGGATATCGAAACGCGATATTATCACAACGGTGAAATCGCGTCGACAACCAACTACTACGTATTGACAATTAATTTTAGGTTCGTCAGCGTTATAAGGTCGTCGAAACTTGACGTTATCATGACAAATGCAAATGTTCCCGCATTCGATAGCATGCACGGGGTTAGAAGTACTCAAATATATACACCGTACGTCCCGTATCATCCCTGTCAGACAAAAAAATGTAGTCTCGAATTTGCCTCCAAGTAACTTATATACGTATGTTTATTGAAGCCAATGCAGATTTTTGCCTTAGCTTTGCTCTAGATTAACTTTGCTGGTCGTTGGCAGTTTAGTAAAATAATTACGAGAAAGTCGAAACGAGATGTGACACGCTAGACGCTAGACGCTAGACGCTAGACGCTAGACGCTAGACGCTAGACGCTAGACGCTAGACGCTAGACGCTAGACGCTAGACGCTAGACGCTAGACGCTAGACGCGACACGCGACACGCGACACGCGACACGCGACACGCGACACGCGACACGCGACACGCGACACGCGACACGCGACACGCGAGACGCGAAACCCGACACGCGACACGCGACACGCGACACGCGACACGCGACACGCGACACGCGACACGCGACACGCGACACGCGACACGCGACACGCGACACGCGACACGCGACACGCGACACGCGACACGCGACACGCGACACGCGCACGCGACACGCGACACGCGACACGCGACACGCGACACGCGACACGCGACACGCGACACGCGACACGCGACACGCGACACGCGACACGCGACACGCGACACGCGACACGCGACACGCGACACGCGACACGCGACACGCGACACGCGACACGCGACACGCGAGATGCAACATGCGAAACGCGGGACGCGAGACGCGAGACGCGAGACGCGAGACGCGAGACGCGAGACGCGAGACGCGAGATGCACACTAATGATTGCTAGGAGGCATCACTCACGTAATCCGGTTGAAAACAACGGATATCCCTAAACAACTGCCATTTTAAAATCATTAATATAGCTTGTCCAACGTGACTGTTCTTCTAAAACTGTACTAGTCCGAGCTCTAAAACTACTCGTCTCGGACAATCGGACCTTATTTCGCAGCCTTTTTAAACGCAAATATATACAGCCATATTACTGTGGCACTATTTCCTTAATACGCCAGTGAGATGTCCTGCTGGCGCGTCGTGGTCGTGGTCGTGGTCGTGGTCGTGGTCGTGGTCGTGGTCGTGGTCGTGGTCGTGGTCGTGGTCGTGGTCGTGGTCGTGGTCGTGGTCGTGGTCGTGGTCGTGGTCGTGGTCGTGGTCGTGGTCGTGGTCGTGGTCGTGGTCGTGGTCGTGGTCGTGGTCGTGGTCGTGGTCGTGGTCGTGGTCGTGGTCGTGGTCGTGGTCGTGGTCGTG
Source organism: Ridgeia piscesae (assembly GCA_025642075.2). NCBI lineage: Eukaryota > Metazoa > Annelida > Polychaeta > Sabellida > Siboglinidae > Ridgeia > Ridgeia piscesae. Next base: position 26,602 of record JAODUO010001232.1, on the reverse strand, counting down.
GTCGTGGTCGTGGTCGTGGCCGTGGCCGTGGCCGTGGCCGTGGCCGTGGTCCTGGTCGTGCTCATGGTCATGGTCATGGTCATGGTCATGGTCATGGTCATGGTCATGGTCATGGTCATGGTCATGGTCATGGTCATGGTCATGGTCATGGTCATGGTCATGGTCATAGTGGTGTTAATAGTTTTCATGTATTCAAGAGCTCTTAATAACGTTAGTGGAGTGGTCCTCCGGTTTGTGTGCTTGTCAGGGTGTACTTAATTAAATGGTCCCCTGGTCTGTTTGCTTGTCGGGATGTACATTAGTGAAATGGTCTCCCGGTATGTGTGCTTGTCGGGATGTACATTAGTGAAATGGTCCCCTGGTCTGTGTGCTTGCCAGGGCGTATATTAGTAAAATGGTCACATTGTATGTGTGCTTGTCACGATGTACATTAATGAAATGGTCCTCTGATCTGTGTGCTTGTCAAGATGTACATTAGTGACATGATCCTCTGGTCTGTGCGCTTGTCAGGGTGTCCGTGGCCAACGTCCACCCCACTGGCTGAAGGTGATTGTCCTTGAATGGCTGGCGGCAATCCTCGGCTTGACTGCAGATTCGTACTGGACGTCTTTGTGTCGGATTTGGGTAGGTAGACTATGAACTTATGTCGCTTTTTGGTACGTGTTCACCGGCGTTGGTGCGTTTGTAGCAGTTGTCATAGTCGTCATATGTAAGATAAGTTATTATATGGCAACGTTACAGTTGGATTGTACATGTACATTTACATTAAAACTCCACACAATATCGTATTATTTTATAACGGTAAACATGTTATTGAAATAATCATTGGAAAATATTACGTTCTACATTTAAAGCATAATTATGCATTAAAATACACTAATATAAAACGTATGCTAGACTGAATTTTAAAGAATAGTAAAATTAAACTGTCTGTTAAAATACGTATCCATTATTAGCTGTTCTGACAATGTTCCACCAAACAACACGAAATTAACGATTTTTTGTAGCGGTTTGTGTTCGCCCTTGGAATTGGCAACTAGTTGCACGACCGCGAGGAATATGGCACATTTGGTAATAGCGCATCCAGTTTAATCTACAGGTGCATTCCAAATTAAGTCAGGTTATATAGTTACACACCGAAATCCTTTGCTTGAGAGACTATTTCAAAGGTATTTCCATTGATATAAATATATGGCAGAGACTCTACAAACAATTATGTTATGCCTTTACGGAAACACATAACCATTTATTTGGTCTTGTTGGTATTGATGTGCATGTCATTATTACAAGACCATTGCTCAACAACGTCAGCAGAATCCTGGATAACAGATACCATGTTTTGGTTGTATATTTCAAATATAGTGATGTCTTCAACCTATTTATAAATAGGACAAGATGTTTGCAAATCGTTGATATGAACTAAAAAGTGTTTTAGCCCTGACAAAGGTTTCATACCATTTCCTGAGCATTATAACAAGAGCATCCGTTGGTACAAGTCCCTGCCATTTCTCCATACTGCTTATCATCAATTTGTGGTTTAACATAAACATCGACCCATTTTAACATTAGTGACTTAAACACTTTAGCTGCTATCGGTGTAAGTGATATCGGTCTTATTTCATTTTCAATAGTAACCGGAGGATGTTTCTTTGACAAAGGAATAACAGTTGCCGACTTCCACAATGTTGGCAGAACGCCTTTTTAAAGTGAACTATTGAATATAGCAGTTACCGGTGCCGCAAGAAGGTACGAATAGGGCCTGCAAGTCTCGCGCGCGAAAACGAGGCTGGGGGCAGTTGGGGGCAGGAGGTCTATATACTCCATGTTAACATATAGGACTTAGTTTTGTTTTGGTCGTAATAATCGAACTGTCCGGAAATAGCGTATTTCAGTTATATTGTCCGAAGGATTATTACAAGCAGAAGCAGTGGAACACTTTGCCGGTGACAATGATCACGGAAATCATGAATTTTAATCGATTATTATGGTGGTTGCCATGGCAATAGCGGCAAGTACTTGTGTTTGGCGATCTTGACTAATAATGAAGAGTGCCAGTTTTCGCGCAATACGACCTGTTTGGGCCAAACGTATACATGTGTTATGATTATGGGCATTTAGACAACTTGTCAGATATAAGTGCTTATCGAAACCACAACGTACAGCAATGTAAAATGCAAATCCCGTAAAAGACACATACAGTTTAGCATCGTGTCGATTATCTGCACTACGTAAATCGCTATGTGCCTATGATAGTGTGGTAAACTCAATATTAAATCGGACATTTAAGATAAGAAACGTATAACACAAGATATTTATGGACTGATTTTCCTAGTATTCATCAGTCGGTAGCTACAACTGTCATCCATCGTTAGAATATTATTCTTGTGTCCAGTCCCCAATTAGTCTCGCTTAGTCCCCAATAAGCTCCAGTCGCGCGGAGTCACGCCATGTATCGTGACCCACTTGCAGGCCCTATACTCTTTCAATGCCCTTGGTGGTATGTTGCCAGGACCCTTGGATTTGTTCACGTTGATGTTATCAAGTGTCATGTAGTGTCACTCACGCTAATGGTGAATTTTAGCTCGCAGTGGTTCTTTAATGTCAAAGACGGGGTGTGTAGCTCGTAGTTTTTGCAAGTATTCACTCACCGACATGAAGCATGCATTCATAAGGTTGACCAGACTGTCCACATATCCACGAGTGAATGCATTTGCCAAACCCAGCATTTCATTTTGACCGCGAGTGGCTTCGTATGGTTTCACCAGTCCCGTGACTATGTTGCTTCTATTGGAGCAATTTTGGATTGACAGAACTGGTGTTGTAATTTCGGCGCTGCGCGATTCACTAGATTGCGGTGTATTTTTCCCCCTTCCATGTAACCCAGCACGCATGCACGTTGCCTCTGCGTAATCAGGTGGCAACATATACCCAGAGAATGATCCATAGTTTCTTGGAGGAATATAAACTGTTCCTCGCTCGTAGACAATGTGTACAGATACTCCCGTCTCGTCTGCGCCAGGATCGAAGTAAACAATGCGCCTGGTAACGATTTTCTGGACCATACCGGTGCTGTCATCATAGTCACAGTCGTCGCCGTCGTCACAGTTGTGTTGTCGCCGTTGTCATTATCTCACATGTTGTTGTTTTCATAGTGTGAGCAGTTGTCGCTGTTGTTACCGTCGTTGTTGCAGTTGTCGCAACTGTATAAGTTGTCACAGTTTTCGTCGTTGTCAAAATTGTCAGAGTTGCTGCAATTGTTGCAGTTGTCACGGTTGTTGCAGTTGTCACGGTTGTTGCAGTTGTCACGGTTGTTGCAGTTGTCACGGTTGTTGCAGTTGTCACGGTTGTTGCAGTTGTCACGGTTGTTGCAGTTGTCACGGTTGTTGCAGTTGTCACGGTTGTTGCAGTTGTCATGGATTGTCACTGTTACTGTAGTTATTTTCTCAGTCAGTTGTAGAAATGCTCACAGTTGTCACAGTTTATTTATTGAGATTTAGCAAGGCTGCCACCCAGAGAACCAACTGTAGACGGCAGATGGCAGGTGGACAAGGAAGCCTTATCGAGAGTCTAACCTATCTACCTAAATGTACCCCGCCCTTCTGAGGTGTATATCGTTTTTATTTTTAAACATGTTATCACAACTAGCACCCGCAGAACCAGCAGATAATCTGTTCCGTTAATTTACTATTCTTTTGAAAATTACAACTTTCTGCCCTAACGGATGTTCGCTAACGTAGATCCGTGTTTGCAGAGCCACAGAATGAAAGCCGACACTCACGAGTACAAGGATGAAGAAGATGCCGCATCCCTACTCGACGCCAGCATCAAAAAGGAGAAAAGCGTGAAGTCTGGGTCGACCGAGGTGTCAGACGACCACTCCTCTCACACGCGGTCGTCGCGGGCGTCCTCGGTGTCCACGTCGGAGTACTCGTCCGAGAACAACAACAACATCGCCGGACACAACAGCAACGTCGCTGGACACAACAGCAACGTTGCTGCCGGCGCAAGAAACAAGAACACCAACGCCGGCTCCGGAAGCGCCGTCGGCCGCAAGACGAATGAGGACGAACAGCGCGGCAGTTTGAACGTCGTCGAGGGGGCGTCACTCGGCTTCAGCGGCGCCGCGTCGATGACGACGTTCGGACAACCTGCTGGCGGACATGGTCGACGTGCTCATGGACATCCTCGAGGAGATGCGGCTCATGCGCAAGGGCACGTCGAATGAGCGCCTGGCCGAGACGAACCAGGAGATGGTAACGATCGAGTGGCAGGAAGTGTCGACGGTCATCGACCGGGCCTGTTTCGTCATCTACTCGGTCATCAACATCGTCTTCGCCACCGTCATCGCCAACCGCCGGCCGGCGCACCTCACTCTCGCCGATATAGTCCTGCCGTCAGAAATATAGCGAATGACGTCAGTGGGTGGGTGTCACGTGACGTGTGCGCATTTAACACGGCCGTCTCCGACACTCGGTGCCGGTCAGTGCCAGTTCCGGAACGACACTGCTTCGGCCATGAGCAGGCGACCTTGACATTCCGCAGTAGTGTGATCGGCAGCGTAACACTTGCGTTATCGTGAAACCGTTGTTCGTAGTTTTACATCAAGTTTAGATTAATTACGTCATGACATGTATATCTCTGTAATCTGAGTTCACAATCAAGCTGCAGTTAACATATAATTTGATGGTTTTCTGGGTTTTCCTCCATATAGTTATACACCAAAAGTTATATTCGCGGGGTTCTTTCAGCATCAGCACGTAAGAGCGTCGGTTCATATTCCAGTACATACATTCTTCCTAACGGATGTCTATAAACAGTAGTTGTACATTTGCAGCGACCTACGCCTTTATTTGTTTATTTATTATGCTAAATTAGATTCAGCTTACTACTTTATTGCATTTGTGGGATTTTGTAGTTCTTCTTCTTCTTCTTATGGTTAGCTCCTCACATCGTTCCAGCTGACTCACATATTGAGACACGACCTCGATTCCTGACCAATAATAGAACTTCTTTGACATTTGCCGTTGCGGTGACGCTGTACAATCCCAAAATAAAAGTATGTCTTTCGGTTTGCTTTAGATCATTACAGCAGTGTTTGTATAACTGCTACACTTCGTGTGTGTGTGTGTGTGTGTGTGTGTGTGTGTGTGTGTGTGTGTGCGTGCGTGCGTGCGGGCGTGCGTGCGTGCGTGCGTGCGTGCGTGCGTGCGTGCGCGTGTGCGTGTGCGTGTTGTGTGTGTGTGTGTGCGTGCGTGCGTGCGTGTGCACGTGTGTGCGTACGTGCGTATGTGTAATATATATACCCCGTTGTGTAAGATTGGATGTCATTCACTGATAATTTCTAATTATTACAGTTATATATATATATATATATATATATATATATATATATATATATATATATATATATATATATATATCAGTAATCGAGTGTCGCCTGGAAAACTTACGAAGGAAACCGATCTAGATGAAGACCGGCGAAACAGTGGAGAGACGAACTAGACGACAACTGGAAGGGCACCCACCATCTGGCAGAAGATAACGCAAGACAGGCTGATCTGGAAACCGCATGCTGGAGGTTTTGCCCATCCACGGGACACTAACTATGGCTGCATAATGAGTATGACCTACATTAATGCAAATTTCTCTTTCCACATACAAGCGACGTTACATTTTACTTAACAGCATTTATTGTTTTATTGTTTAAACATATGCACTTCAGAGTATATCATCTACAAATAAACTATTTGAGCCAAATTGCGGCACGGGTTGTTCGTCAACCATTGATCAACAATGTGCGATGTAAGATATGGACATAACCACAACTCGTCTTGTTCTGTGGTGTGTTGTTGAATGCTACTTTCGTCAGCGTTGGCTTTGTTTTACTTTGTGCAACATGGCTGACTCTCATTGCAATGAGGTGGTTAGACCGTTGAACTATTTTTTGTTATGTCAGTACGAATGGTATCAACATCGTTTGAGCGGTCACTACGAGTTGAGTAAAAAGATGTGACGCTGTTTGCAGCAACCTTACTTGTTTTTCTGTTCATGTTGCGTGCTTGTCGGGCATGCAACAATCCTTGTTTGACGGGCATGCAACAATCCTTGTTTGACGGGCATGCAACAATCCTTGTTTGACGGGCATGCAACAATCCTTGTTTGACGGGCATGCAACAATCCTTGTTTGACGGGCATGCAACAATCCTTGTTTGACGGGCATGCAACAATCCTTGTTTGACGGGCATGCAACAATCCTTGTTTGACGGGCATGCAACAATCCTTGTTTGACGGGCATGCAACAATCCTTGTTTGACGGGCATGCAACAATCCTTGTTTGACGGGCATGCAACAATCCTTGTTTGACGGGCATGCAACAATCCTTGTTTGACGGGCATGCAACAATCCTTGTTTGACGGGCATGCAACAATCCTTGTTTGACGGGCATGCAACAATCCTTGTTTGACGGGCATGCAACAATCCTTGTTTGTCGGGCCATACAATAACCCTTCGTACTTGTTGGGTCATTCAACAAACCTTCTTGTTTGTCGGGCCATACAATAACCCTTCTTGTTTGTCGGGCCACACAATAACCCTTCTTATTTCTCGGGTCATGCAACAACCCTTCTTGTTTGTCGGGCTATACAATAACTATTCTTGTTTGTCAGGCCATACAATAACCCTTCTTGTTTGTCGGGCCATACAATAACCCTTCTTGTTTGTCGGGCCATACAATAACCCTTCTTGTTTGTCGGGTCATGCGACAACCCTTCTTGTTTGTAGGGCCATACAATAAACCTTCCTCCAACTTGTTGGGTCATGCAACAACACTTCTTATTTGTCGGGCCATCCAATAAACCATCTTGTTTTTTTCTGGGCCATCCAACAAACCCTCGTGTTTGTCTGGCCATGCGGCACCCATTCTTGTTCGTTGGACCAACAGCCACGCGATGATCGAAGTGTCGAATCTACTCGTCAAACACACCACACTCCATGTTCACCGGTAGTGTCTTGGCGAATTCCTTTGGCATAGGCAGTTTCAGGTTGTTCATGATCTCCGTGAAGCCGCTGAGATCCTCCTTGAGCCGTCTGTTCATCGCCTTCTCCTCCCCCACAGTCGTCACGGTCTGCCCCGTGTAGTCGTGGCCGGGGTATAACATGAAGTTTTCCGGCAACGAGAAGATCTTCTCGTGGACGGATCTGTACAACGTTTCGGCGTTGCCCTGCGGGAAGTCAGTCCGCCCGCACCCGCGTATGAGCAAGGCGTCTCCAGTGAAAGCTAACCGGCACCCGTGCAGCACAAACGTCAGGCAGCCGGTCGTGTGACCCGGTGTTGCGCGGACCTCCAAGCTGAACGCGCCGAATCTGAGGATGTCGCCGTCTCCAACGTGGACGTTGGCCTTCGCCTCGCTGGCGGCCGAGATGACACTCTGGCACGTCGGGATGCGCTGCTTCAGCACGCCGGATCCGGTCACGTGATCGGCGTGCACGTGCGTGTTCAGCGCGTAGCGCAGCTCCAGGTTGAAGTCCCGGATGATGCGCAGATCTCGCTGGACGAGATCGATGACGGGATCGATGATGACGGCTTCCTTCGACTTGTTGTCGGCCAGGAGGTACGTGTAGGTGTACGTGAAGTTGTCGAAAAGCTGCCTGAAGAGGAGGTCGTCTACGCAAGCGCAGGAACAGATCGGGCGGATCCAGACGGGCGTGACCGTCGACAAGCACGGTCGACGAACGCGCGTTTCTTTCAAAGTCCGCGCCACCACGCCAAGTAACCGCTGGCAGAGATATGTCATGATCCAGTCGTATTTCGAAAGTTATTACGCAACCATGCGATTGCGATGTAGGAACGGACGAGATAGCGAGCGGAACCAATGAATAGTCCTAAACGGACACGCGCACAAGGTCGCACAAAACACACACGTCACGTGGTGACGTCATTGTCATTTTCGAACGTGCTCACGTCGGTAATTATGGTGGAAGTTCTCTGGTCCGTTCAGTGTTTACGCCCACGATGAAACTTCATAAAGATGGCGACCAAGCGCCTTTTGGACTGTTGTAGCTGCGTGGGGTACATAAAGACCAATTAAACAACTTCGAAAATGTTCGACGCTACGACCAAACTACAGCGGTCATTTGTATGATTATCATCTACCAATACTGCAAACAATTATATAGCAAGCATGTTTCACTACGAAAGATAACCTCGTGTTAATTGTTATGAACCATAAATGTTCCGAGTGTCACCATTTTGCTTCTGACCGCGCAGAGATTTAACAAGATCGTTGGCACATTTTTGGTACATTTAGTTGAGCGATATCGGAATTCTCAATGACGAACAACTTTAAAAACAACCTTGATATCGATTGATTGTTTTCTAGCTTGACCCAGGTTGCCGTAGATTAGGCAGCATGTGTCCATTTTGGTTTGACATTGTATTATCATGGCGTTGAAATCGTGTGGTTTCTTTTCTTATATGATCCAAGGTAGCCTAACTACGTATAACTAGACTATATGCTCAAGCCCGCGGAGAGGTTATCTGGAAGAAATTGGCCTATAGCAGACCTGGAACAATTGCAAACTGTGGTGACGCCGAAGTGGAGTAAGAGCACAAGTAGTCATGCGTTTACTCATGGAGAGATCAATCAGAAATTACACATTCAAATTATACATATCTTTGTAAGAAGGCTCACATTTTGCTAACATGTATTTTTCATCACCAAAAATCATGGTCCATTTGATCCTCCTTCTCCTAAATGAGAAGTGTAACAGTGGCGCCACGTCACGGAGCTTGGATAATCGAGATCCACCATCGTCATCGAAAAACAACTTCCGGTCGCTAGGTGGTGCTCAATGTATTTGAGAATTGGAGTGTCGTCAGCGTTAGATTTCTCGACAACACGTTGAAAAAACACATATTTTCTTCAGATTTTGACAACGCCCACCTGAACCATGGGTAATGTGGTGTACGTTGGATATTTGAGCTTATAAAACAGTACATCTCACTAACACTATGGCGTCAGCGGCTTCGCCAGGAGATGAAGGCGGTGCCAGTGGTGGCGGCTCAGACAAGGCTGAGCCTGGCACCTCGGCTGACAACAGTTCGACGGGAGCCTTCGAGTGCAACATATGTCTGGATACAGCAAAAGATGCCGTTGTTAGTATGTGTGGACACCTATTCTGGTAAGAACGGTTTCGTTGTTATAACATCATTTCGTAGCAGTACTCAAGACTAACGTGACACAACCGTGACTGAGTGTCGGTCGACCATCCGCCAGGCCCCAAGGCAAGGGCATAGCCACAGGCCGGGGGAGGGTCAGGCCAGTGACAGCTTCAAATATAATGATACCCCAATGTCATAACAGTTATGTCATCTTTTTTACTAATCTTCGAGTTAACTGGCCTAAATCATTAGGGCTTTCTCAAAACGGTTTTACCATGTTTTTTCAGTGTGGTTGGAATATCATTCTGCATCGATCACTTCCGTTAAAAAGAAGACATAATTTTTTAGACCAGTTAACTGGAAGATTACCTCTTTTTATACAAATCAATATAACTATAAGTCTTTGTGTACTAATAGTAATAAATATTGGGAATTATGGAAAAAACATACAAAACACGACAGTTCATGCCCCAGTCTGTAAATATGAAACCTGTACATAATAAGAGCCATATATATATATATATATATATATATATATATATATATATATATAAAAAAATATTATATTATATACACACATCAGTATGTATTGTATTCCAACATTTGTATTTATAGCATATTTCAGTATATATATATATATATATATATATATATATATATATATATATATATATATATATATATGGTTGTGTGCATGTTTCAGTTGGCCATGCTTACACCAGTGGCTGGAGACAAGGCCAAACAGACAGTTATGTCCGGTGTGTAAGGCGGGGATCAGCAAAGACAAAGTCATCCCTCTGTATGGGCGTGGCAGCACCAACCAGCAAGACCCAAGGTTTGTATTATAATGATTGTCATTAGCTAACCGACACAATGCAGTTTATGATTAAAAAAAATTCATCTATTTGTAAATGAAGTTAATTAACAAAAGTCGCAGTATCTAAATAGTTTAATGTTGAACACATTGTTTGACAATTCGAAAATAAATCTGACTGTTTATAACTGTTAAATTAGACCCGTAGCACGATTGTATGCAAATTTGTCAGTTCTGATAGGTGTTGTTCTTGAAACCTTCCAAACATGTTTAATTGTTAACAGTATCTTTTGTTGCATTAATTGCATATCATGTTTTTATTTGTGTACACATGCATATCAGCCTTGCTATTTGGTTCTTACCTAACTCGTCTCGGCCAGGGTGTAAGCATATTTGAAAACTGGCCCGGCAACTTCAAAAAGGGGCATGGCCAGAAAGCCAGTGTTGGTGTTGAGGCCAGCACAAACAGCTTTTGACAAGTTCTCAAACTTTATACAAGGTCTATGAAAAATACTAATTGGTGGCATCCTATAGTGTAGTCACATAATCAGACTTGTAAAATAAAATATAATTATGTTCATTCATCTCAGCTCGTTCAGATCTTAAAGCGGTTATTAAAAGTACAAACAATTCATTGGTCAGGGTGCTAGAAATGATTTATGCATGTGTACTCTGCAGTGTATCCAGGCACACACACAAGCTCACATACACGCACACACACAAGCTCACATACATGCATACACACAAGCTCACATACATGCATACACACAAGCTCACATACATGCATACACACAAGCTCACATCACACACGCACACACACACAAGCTCACATACAGCACACACCCAAGCTCACATACATGCACACACACAAGCTCACATACACGCACACACACAAGCTCACATACCCCACACACACAAGCTCACATACAGCACACACACAAGCTCACATACATGCACACACACAAGCTCACATACACGCACACACACAAGCTCACATACACGCACACACACAAGCTCACATACACGCACACACACAAGCTCACATACACGCACACACTGTATAAGTGACCTTGCTGCTATTTAACTATATCATTTTTAATGTGCTTTTTTCACAGGGACAAAATTCCACCACGACCACAAGGCCAAAGATCAGAACCTGAAACTAACACAGTAAGCTGAATTAGCTGGTTGAGTTTGTACTGTTATTTGACTCATTTCTTCCTTTGGCTGGTTTGTTTTATCCCGAAGAAGGCAGTGAATAGTAATGTCTGTGTTAGTAGCAGGGCTGGTGTCAGTTCAAGAATAATTGGAATTGCTCAAGTCAATTCCAATTCACTTCCGGAAATGGAACGGGAATTGGAGTTGAAAAATTTGGAACAAATTGAATTGGAATTGAAAGTTTTTTTTATTGAAATGGCATTGAACGATTTGGAACGGAACTGGAATTGAAAGATATTGAATTGAATTGGAATTAAGGAAAAATTAATTGAGCATCAGAAATTTTTGTAATGCTGTGAAGGAATTTTTACAGACAGTTGGGAGTGTTGCTTTGCAGAAAAGTTGAACAATGAAGTGGCTGGTCAAACATTACCCAGCAACTGACCAGTGGGTGAAACTGATGAATGGGAAGTCTAATTGTCTTCCCTTTCATCAGTGTCATGCCCTGTGTGAATGAGTGCTGGCTGGGGACTGCTTCAAAGCCATTGAAATTGCCCAGATAACAATCACACTTTCTAATTGTCAAATGCTAAGCACTTTCTACTCATGTACCACAAGCCAGAATTAGGTGTGCAAGTCTCATGCGCGAAAACGAGGCTGGGGCAGTTGGGGGCAGGAGGTCCATATACTCCAGCTACTATATATATATGTTAACATACAGGACTTTGTTTTGTTTTTGGTCGAAATAATCGAACTGTTCCGAAATAGCATATTTCAGTTATATTGTCCGTAGGATTATTACATCCAGAAGCAGTGGAACACTTTGCCGGTGGCAATGATCACGGAAATCATGAATTTTAATCGATTATTATGGTGGTTGCCATGGCAATAGCGGCAAGTACTTGTGTTTGGCAATCTTGACTAATAATGAAAAGTGCCAGTTTTTGCGCAGTACAACCTGTTTGGGCCAAACGTATACATGTGTTATGATTATGTGCATTTAGACAACTTGTCAGATATAAGTGCTTATCGAAACCACAACGTACAGCAATGTAAAACACAAATCCCGTAAAAGACACATACGGCCTAACATCATGTCTATTATCTGCACTACGTAAATCGCTATGTGTCTATGATAGTGTGGTAAACTCAATATTAAATTGGACATTTACGATAAGAAACGTATAACAAGATATTTATGAACTGATTTTCCTAGTATTCATCAGTCGGAATCTACAACTGTCATCCATCATTAGAATATTATTCTTGTGTCCAGTCCCCAATTACCGGTAGTCTCGCTTAGTCCCCAATAAGCTCCAGTCACGCGGAGTCACACCATGTATCGTGACCCACTTACAGGCCCTATATCTCCAAACAATTCAAAGTTAACCAGTTAAAATACAAAGATACCAGTGCAAACATAAGCCCAGTGAAGACTGACAACACTTGTAGATTATAACCAGAATGTGACAACTATCATTTTAATTTATATAAATGTTGTAAACAATATATTTTACCCAGCCAATACTACCTAGTAGCCACTCAGTGATTCTATATGTTCTTCCTCAATCAGTTTGTTACACCTTGCCTGTATGTATTGATGTTTAAACACTGGTTGGTGCATTGAAATATTCTGAGTTAATTGTTTATCTTATTTCTGCATGCTTCATTTAGTCAAAAGTCAAAACCATTTTGATGTGCTGACCTAGTGTTTCAACAAAATTACAATAGCACGCTGTATCACCCTGCCTGTATGCACATTAATCGTATCATTTTATGATTAACTTTTGTTATATGAATTGGAATGAGAATTGGAATTCACTTATTATAGATGGAATTGGAATAAAAAATTGAATTGACATTGAATTGCAATTGAAAAAAGGAATTGCAATGAATTGGAGCTGGAATTGGAATTGATTGAATGGAATTGACCCCAGTCCGGGCTAGCAGACCATAAAAAATGCCTGCTACTAACAATGCTACTTCATAACATATTTACTGTAAATATCTATGATCCGTAAGTAATTTGTATTGAATCAAATTTACTCTGTGAATGAAAAAAATGGTGTACATCTGATCAACTGTCTTTAAAGAAACATGATTTGGACCAAATAGGGCATGTTTATTTTAATTATGCTTGGAATACTGAATCAGTAGGAACCTAAGCAGTTTGATAAAATTCCATTTACACATACATTTTGTTGTATATTACAAATATGTATTCAATAAATGCAGAAACAGAATTAAACAATAAAAAAAACTGTTTCTGTGTGTTTATATGCGTTTCTGTTAGTTACAGTATATTCTACTGCTTTTGGATAATTCACTCGTGTAATATTTCTGTTGCAGAATTTTCCCGGGTTTGGATTTGCAGATGCAGGCTTTCAGATGTCGTTTGGAATTGGAGCATTTCCTTTTGGCTTCTTTGCTTCGACTTTTACAAATGGGAATAATTTAAACACAGGAAGACCTCCAGCACGTAAGTAGTTACAGGGACCAGCTGGTTGTCTGGTGTGAGTGATGTGTCTTCAGTGTCTTTGTTCAGTCTGTTGTCTGAGACAGTTGTTCAGTTTAATGTCGACCAGTTGTTCAGTCTGATGTCAGTCTGACTCAGTCAGTTGTTCAGTCTGATGTCAGTCGGTTTTTCAGTCTGATGTCGGTCAGTTGTGTTGAGTCTGATGTCTTGTCTTTAAGTTGTGTTCAGTCTGATGTCTTTAAGTTGTATTCAGTCTGATGTCTGTCAGATGTGTTCAGTCTGATGTCTGTCAGATGTGTTCAGTCTGATGTCTGTCAGTTGTAGTCAGTTTGATGTATGTCAGTTGTGTTCAGTCTGATGTCTTTAAGCTGTGTTCAGTCTGATGTATGTCAGTTGTGTTCAGTTTGATGTATGTCAGTTGTGTTCAGTCTGATGTCTTTAAGCTGTGTTCAGTCTGATAATTGTGTTCAGTCTGATGTCTGTCAGTTGTGTTCAGTCTGATGTCTTTAAGTTGTATTCAGTCTGATCTCTGATGTTTGTCAGATGTGTTCAGTTTGCATCAGATGTGTTCAGTTTGATGTATGTCAGTTGTGTTCAGTCTGATGTTTTTAAGCTGTGTTCAGTTTGATGTCTGTCAGTTGTGTTCAGTTTGATGTATGTCAGTTGTGTTCAGTCTGATGTCTTTAAGCTGTGTTCAGTCTGATGTCTGTCAGTTGTGTTCAGTCTGATAATTGTGTTCAGTCTGATGTCTTCAGTTGTGTTCAGTCTGATGTCTGTCAGGTGTGTTCAGTCTGATATCTGTCAGTTGTGTTCAGTCTGATGTCTTGTCTGTCAGTTGTGTTCAGTCTGATGTCTGTCAGTTCTGTTCAGTCTATCTTGGGATATTGTGTAACTGGATAAGAAGCTTTTCTGATTTATACAGACAGCTGTAGTGCCATACAATAAATCCGTATTAATTTTGATTGAATCCTTCATTTTTTTTTTCTCAATTTCTGTATTGATACTACATGTTGTAATGCCATTATAATTCACCAAAATCACAAGATAGTTCACAGGAGTTCAGTGCTTCTTGGCCCATTTTTCAGTAATTATAAGTTATTTTATTTTCGCTGTTCTACTCGAAAACAGTACGGCGTTGAAAATAGGTTTTACGTTTTCGTAATAATTAACGAAACGTAAAGAAAACAAACTGGTCCTTGTCAATACACAAGATGGCGTGAGACCGAACATAATCAGCTCTGTGATCCACTAGATCATGTGGGTTTTTGTTTAAAGGGATACTCTAGTCAGTGAGAGATTCACAGCATTTATTTATATCTGTAGAATATATTGGTTGTGCATAGTAGTTGTGCACAAAGATCGTTAATAAACAATTAATTATAGCATAGTTGTACAAGAAACACTGCATGTTGGATTCAGGGCGCTGCCATCTTGAGACTTATGCGCCAGTGATGTAAACCGCGTACGTCACTGGTGCATGCGCGTTCGAACATCCCATGTCTGTCCAATGGTATTTGATATATCCAGTATGTCGTGGATTGCTTACGTCACAATCACAATTATTACCGAAGATTCCGCCAATCCTTGCCTTTTTCAATAAAGCGCCAGTGACGTAAACGATTTGGCTTACGTCACTGGCGCATAAGTCTCAAAATGTCAGCGCCCTGAATCTAAGATAGCATGTTTTTGATACCATTAAACTATAACTAATTGTTTATTAACGATCTTTGTGCACAGTTACTAGGTACAACCAATACAGTGTACATATGTAAGTTAATACAGTGAACCTCTCACTGACTGGAGTATCCCTTTAAGTCAATATAATGCTGTATGTAACTTATTTATTTTGTTGATTACAACCTAGGTGTGACGTACATGTGTTGGTGTGTTCTTGCAGCTGCCCCCGGCACGCCACAGTTTCAGGAGGATCAGTTCCTCAACAAGATCTTCCTCTGGGTCGCGATGCTCTTCATCTTCTGGCTCCTCATCGCATAGCCCCCCACCTCATCACCTGCGGGAGTTGCCGCCCGCTTACAGACCACAGTAGAACTCTTCGAAGCGACCACCCCTCAGAAAAGACCACCCATTGAAATGTATAACAGTCTGTTTGTTGTTTAGCCGGGTCTCATGTGTGACTTATTCTGCAAGCCTAATTGGTAACAGTCCATAATGACTGACGGTCATAACTAAGATGAAAATTTGTAATAATAATAGTTTTGCAAAGCTGGATAAGTTCAATGTGTCTGTGACACTTGACAGGTGATGCTGTCCACAGATAGCCGGAGCAGTGGAAATGTATCAGCCCCAGGCACTCCTCGGTCGCCAGTGTTGGCTAATGTTCACTTTCGAGTAGAGTCTCACTTAATGTAGACCTTTGCTGCAGAGTTATTCCGATCGGATTAATTTTTTTAAATAATGTTGGTAATGATTATAGAAATGGGGTGTATTTGTATGTATTACATTGAAAACCATTCATGCTGGTAAATTTGGCACACCTGTAATCAGGATATCCCTTTAAAGAGACAATTTTATGTTACTCCCAATGATGTTTGCTTCAGAGAGGTTCTACTGTAAAGTAACATGTATACATTTGTGATGAACATACTGATGAAATGTCATCAATGAACTTGTATTTTATGTTAGTTGGATGGATTATTTACAAGGCTGTGTAATTGGCTAGTCTCAATTGTGACATGTTGTGTTGTTTTTGACGATGGTCTTTCCATCAGAAGTTCATTCTGTGTGTCTATTTAGTACCAGGGTCATGTGCTACAACCTGTTCACTTGTGGATATGTAACTGTCTTTTTTACAATTTCTTTAGTCTGATTTTGCCTTTTAGAATTTTGTTGGCGCCATTAAAACGGTGTTCTGATATTTAGTGAAAACCCTTAACACCAGGATGCGCCACTGGGACACTTTTGCTAGTGTGTGACAGAAATGGCTTCTTATGTAATATGATGGGGACTTTTTTAAATACGCCTTAAATTTCATGACATGTTCAGGTTAAAGATGGATTTTTCCTAATGAGCTCATGATCTACATAAAACGCTCTCCAGTTAGCTGCGATAGAAAACAGATCTAAAGAGGATGTGCTTTGACAGATGGATGGTGCTTAATGTCGGGCCAACTTCCATCTCTGGGGTCTTCATCTTGCCCAGTTTTGGGTTCTTGTATATTTTCATGTTTTGCATGGACCCTTTCTGCATTGCATGGAATGTTGAAACTTGTAAAGAAGTGGGGGGGTCTCACCGTGGGGAGCACATGTTCAGTGTCGACTTTAACATTTGGACATGTTGTTTTATGTCCTTGAACTATTGTGTTTTATGATTACCTTAAGTGCTAACTTTTCAATGAACAATCGGCTTTAATTGCCCAGAAGTTTAAAAAGAAACACTCTGGAAGCATGTGTAATTATTTGTACAATAATACAGCTACACTTAAGCTAGACATTTGTCTAGTATCCAAATGTGTAAGCCTTCTAAATTATTACTTATACTAAGAAAGTAGATATGTTATCTACTTTGCATTTCTGCTGGATATTGACGTTGTGATGTACTCGGGTGCCTGTGACTATAAATTATAATAAAAATGTGCATCAGGAACAGTGATGTAATGTGCAATATGGCTGTCTCTGTGAACAGTTGTCATCTTTCCAGTATTTTAGCGTTGAAGCAATTTAAAAATGAAAATTGAAAGCCTCAGAAAGGGTGTATGTATAAACTGTTCAGCCATTCGGTTGATTCTTGAGTTGGGTGTGTAGTGGAGTAGTGATTAGAACACATGATCTCTCGGGCAAGACCTGCTGGGTTCAAACATCCTTACAAGTCACGGTTGTTTGTCTTGTTAAACTAGCCCTAACATATCCCCTAGGCAAAGTTAGCTGAAAGTAAAATAATTATTGACTTCACCAGTTGCGACTGCGCGAACTGTGAGAACAGCGCAAATACCCGCCACCCAAATTGAAGATGGTTACATGACTGGTGGGAATCCCAATATAATGACCCGTTCACATCGTAAATATTGCATTACAGGTGGCTGAAATATGTTTATGTTATGGTCACCTGACCTGGTGTGAACCACAGATCCAGTGATGAATTATGTTGGCTGTTCTTAAATTCAGAGTTTTGCGAAGGGATCAGCCAGGACCAACCAGCAATGAACACTGCTCGTATTCTCTTTAGTCATTGTGAACGCTGCACCCGTTGAATGAATGCGTGTAAAGACAATGTTGGATAGCTGTGTAAGAATTGTCTGCAGTAATTTTCAACATAGCTGAATGTTTCCCAGAAAAGCAGAGAAGGTGTTTGGTGCAGCAGGGCTGTCTGGGGGTGGTGTGCGATGTATTGTGTGTGTAGGTCATGGACAGTGTGTTGGATTGGAAGACTAGTTACTTACATATCATGCACAAAAGAACTTGAAATGCTGCAAAGTACCACAATACCAATCAGTATAGTGAACAATGCAGTCCACATTCATTGTGCTTTGCATTCACTGCCATTTGTGTTAGTACATGTAATGATGTTCCCATTTAGAATTATTGTTGTAATGATTGCTTAGCCAATTAAATTATCAGAATATTTTCTCATGTCATCAGTCTAACGATACAATGTAAAATTTCTTGTTAACATATATTACTTGCATATTTATTGATACATTTTGCAAAACAAATTGGCAGACCAAAAAATCGAGTAAACGTTTGTCGTTTCTAAATTTCAAGACTAATTGGTTTGTCACTAATTGCAGAGGGGCATCTGTATGTCATATTTTTTCACAAAAATCTTGTATTTTCACAATTGTTTTATATTAATTTATGTATTTTATTGTTTAACCAGTTGCTTAGCTAATAAATTCAATGTCACAATGTTTTGTAAACAGTCGTTAAACAAAATTACAGTGGAACCTCTTTGCTAAGGGTGCTCAGGGCTTGGCAAAAGTGACCTGAATAACAAGATGGCAATTTTAGTGAGACTTATGTCCCTATTCCTTAATGCTATGTAAGTTATTTGGGATGATTGAAGCGTACCGTAATTACGTATTGGATGTATTAATGAGGTGATTAGAGAGTATAATAGTGTATGCCAGGAGTTCTAGCCAACTGTTGTTTTGAATTAACAAATGTTTCCAGATAGAAATTGTGTGTGTATATTGTATATCATTGCCAATTGTATTTGCAGTGTGCAGTATTTCACCAAATGTGTAGTGGAATTAATATCGGCTGAACATGTCAGGTCTTTATGTTAAAAATATTTCTGATCTTAAGGCTGAATAAACACCTGATAAATGGACGTTCTATGCATTGTAAAGTAAATGATAGCTATACCATGTTACCTCGACGGAGATTATCTTCCCAAAGATAACATTTTAATTGTTCAGTTCACAGATATATACATGGGTAATGTATAGACAACCATAAGGTCCCACAATTGCACTTCTTACAGCAGTGACAATATAATACTAACTAATTTATTTGTATTTAAGTTATTCATGTTGTATGAAGGTGTATCAGATTAGTAATACAGCCTGTACCTTGCATGGATGTCCATTTTATTATTGGAATATTATCCTTATCACCAAAAAGGATAAAGAATCCATTTACCATCTTTATGTTAATATGCTGACTTTGAGGGTCATGCAGTCTGGCCAGTTGTCCAGTCTCCTCGCCTCTTTCGCCTACTCAAACACGGCTGTAGTGTGGACAAAGTCAGCAAATTGAGTGTTGACCCACTTACCAGAAGACACCACTAATGTTTTTTTTCTGGAAATATGTAAATGACCACAGCAAACCAGATATAAGATAAGTTGCATGTGCCTATATATTGCGCATAGGCCAAACATAGTTGACTAGATTCAAGATCTCTGCGCAGAGGACCGTTCAGCTGTGACGCGCTGTGGCCGATCACACAGAACCTGCCTAATCCATAGAATAAGTCATAAGATCAGGATTAGCCTCAAGGTTCAACAACTTCTTGATCAGAACATGGGTTTGTATAGTATTAAATAATGAATGAATAGGTCACCAACGTACGGGAGTTCCAGAAGTCTCTAGATAACTGGCAATTCAATTGAACAAAGTTATTGTTGCGTCCCGGCCGCACTCCTCTTTTGTCTCTGAACCAACCTGTGGGGATCGATCCATGCAATTAGCCACAAACTTAATCACTGGTCAAAAATCATTACATTATCTGGCGCCAGGTTTTTTGGCAATGGGCATGCATAATAGATTCATTTTTAAATTTTAGTTTGTTTCCACGAGCGTAGCATATGATAGAATGCATGTGTTTAAGAGCAATTGGAAAAATCTTGTGAAGAAAGGACCGACTGTGCCTTGTTACCTCAGTTTTATTATTTGGGCGTAAATGCACACTTTGTATTCTCGTCTAATAACGTATAATGATTTTGTTTACAAAAACGTTCCCAGACGGGGAATCGAACCCCGGCCGCGGCGGTGAGAGCGCCGAATCCTAACCACTAGACCACCTGGGAGACTTCGTGGGTTTATCACGTATAGATATTACTTTTATGTTCTTTTTAAAACCTAAATGTTTTTATTGTAATACATATGTTATTCATATATGGAGATTATTTAATTTTAAAGGAATAGTTTGTTGTTTGCTTGTAATATAACCAGTGTCATCTTCCTGAAAACACGTTCCCGAATACCTCGCTGGTTCGTCTTTTTCCGCCAGGCGATATTTCAACACCTAGTGGAGAAGTGGTAAACTATTGAGTAGGAAATGTAGTCTTGTGATGCTTGTTCTGATTGGTCGAACGCTGCTTCGCCATGTTACTCTAGGTCATTGCCGAAAGGGTCTGTTGATGTGGTAAATATTATCACATTCCGTGTGAAAATCTTTTAAATATGTGATAATTTATTCATCCATCAGAGGACAGCATGTCGGCAAGCAGTCAGGATAATTCGCAATGGCTTTCAGTGACTGAAGAGACGTTGTTTTTGCACGACGGCTTGATTCATGTGACAGATTTGATAGAGTTGCCTCACGATGTAAACACAGTTCACGAAGTTGACCACGAAGTGGTAACGTTTGACTCTAAGAGTCCCTCGGAATTAAGCCAGCGTTTAAAAACAGTATGCGGTACTCAGAACAACGCATATTCACGCCTCCTTGAGTACAGACTTAACGCACTTCGCGGGTTTTGGAATGCGCAACGACAACTTTCACTCGATGAGCAGAAGGAAAAGGAAAGCCCCAGTCATGATGACATGCTGGCGTTGCTCAAGCGCCAGGGTCTGTGGAAGGAACCAGAGCAGGCACCTTTCTCTACCCGCGTTAGCCTACTGCTCGTCCTACCATTGCTTCAGTCTCAAAGTCGAATTGACATCGGGCTATGTGGCATGACAGCTGAACTGTTGTTAAGTTGTTTACGAGATGTTCCTCCATTGAGTTTGACGAAAGAGCCAAGTGATTGCCTGAACGGGCTGGAGGCCCTGCTCTGTATGTGGCTGGGAGAGAAGGACACATTCGGAGGGCAGCAGGGAATAGAAGATCAGCCACAGCGAGAAAATGTAGCATCTGCACTGGTTGCATTGACATGTGCAAGGTATTGCTATCCCTCTTTTATTTTATGCCCTTTGTCCTTAGAGCATATTCATAAAAATAGTTAAATGTTTGTGCCACATGTAGCCATGTTTGACATCTAGTTACATTTCGTCATCATCATCACATATGTGCAATAGTTATCTGTTTGTGCCACATGTAGTCATGTTTGACATCTAGTTACATTTCGTCATCATCATCACATATGTGCAATAGTTATTTGTTTGTGCCACATGTAGTCATGTTTGACATCTAGTTACATTTCGTCATCATCATCACATATGTGCAATAGTTATTTGTTTGTGCCACATGTAGCCATGTTTGACATCTAGTTACATTTCGTCATCATCATCACATATGTGCAATAGTTATTTGTTTGTGCCACATGTAGCCATGTTTGACATCTAGTTACATTTCGTCATCATCATCACATATGTGCAATAGTTATTTGTTTGTGCCACATGTAGTCATGTTTGACATCTAGTTACATTTCGTCATCATCATCACATATGTGCAATAGTTATTTGTTTGTGCCACATGTAGCCATGTTTGACATCTAGTTACATTTCGTCATCATCATCACATATGTGCAATAGTTATTTGTTTGTGCCACATGTAGTCATGTTTGACATCTAGTTATTCATAAGGATCTCTCATGAAGATCTTCAAAGTACTTAGTGTTACAGTACACATGCATTGACATCTAGTTATTCTAAAGATTTATAAATACAAATGCAAAACTAAATGTATGCTTTATATGTTACAAAACTCACTGAAATGCTGATTTTAATTTAATAATCAGTACAGTGTCAGCAGGTAATTTACAAAAGTTTACATTACTCCATTTATAAATGCATTTGCTGCCAAATGCCCAGTTTTACTGAAGATGCACCTACCTACTCAGTAGCCTGTACACTAGCTGTTGTCCTAAATCAGCAACTGATTGGTTCCTCTTATGTAATCAGTTGTCACCAAGCTGCTAGAGTACTGGTCTACTGCCAATTGCAATTAGTGTGTTGGATTGTCTACATTGGTTTTCTCAGTTGGGTCAGTTTCTGGGGGTCATCTCAGTGTATGAAAAATTCCAGCAAACTGAACTTGTATAGTGAATTGATTTACAGTGCATAATTTCTATTTTAAAAAGAGCATACAAATGTTATCCAGTATTGAAGATGTGCACCTATTTATTATGTAGTCAATACTGTAAATATTGTCCTAAATGAGCAACTAATTGATTCCACTTATGTAACTGATTGTCACCAAGCTCTTGGAGTACTGGTCATACTGTCAGATGCAATTAGTCTAATGGATTGTCTACAGTGATCTTCTCAATTGGGCAGTTTCTGGGGGGGGTTATGTCTCAATGTGTGGACTTGTGTATTGGATCAAAATGATTTTCTAGAGTTCTACAAACACTGTTTGTAGGAATTAGTTAATGAATACACCTTGGATCAATCGTGTGTAGCCGCCTATGAACAGGCTGGCCCAATTTACAAATGTTTGTAATAATAATAATAATAATAATCTGCACAATTGTATCTGTAAGTGCATCACATCCAAGGCACCTAGGTCCACTTACATAATTCTGTGATTATCTACATTCACTCACATCCATGCCCCACTGTCCTCTGATCTACCCATTCAAAACGTTTCACATTGATAAGTAGAAATATAGTTATTTAAAGTTACCAAAATTTCTCAGTGAACATATTTTGTGGGAACTGGGAAAACATTCCCCAGATGGTGCTGTAAGTATTGTGAAATTAAGAGAAAATATTTTAATTAAGACAAAAAAATTAAGTTGGTAACAGTTGTATGTGGTTTGTCGCTCAGTGGCTGGGTGTAAACTTGTCTTGTTTAACTGACTCAGTCGTCTACGTAACTTCGTCGAGAAGATCACTCTGGTCACTTAGCTGGGTTTTGGATGTTATCTGTGTGAGGGGCTAAAAAGTGCTGCCACCTCATGGATCCTGGGTAATCAAGGCTAGGTATAAACAGATGTTAATTGTACATACATAAAGTTTGAGATAACGTTCCGAATCCTTTTGATTCCCCTATGGAGCTTTCAGTGTCACTGAAAGCTCTGTAGGATTTGGAAAGGTATCTCAAACTTTATGTGCAATTGTAAATTTAACCGAATCCGGTAGCAACATTCATTGTGAGGTGTTAATTGAACTAACTTTATGTACAATTGTAAATTTAACATTATCCAGTAGCTACATTCATGGTGGGGTGTTAACTGAACTGTGTGTCTATGTTCAGGGGACACCTGAAGACCTTCATCCACACAGCCCACCTGCTCCAGAGTCTGTTGACCATGGGCTCCGTGCCTGTGGCCGACCTTCTCAGTCGGCTGCTGCAGATGGAGGGAGGCCAGGGACAGCCGAGCTGCTTCCTGGGTAACAAACACGTCCTGTGTTGGGGCTACGAGGACATGTTGTCAGCCATGGAGAAGGACCGTATAGCAAAAGGAGTGGGAGACCACGAGAGAGGTGGGTGGGCACACCTTGTCTGTCCGCAAGGAAGTAGTTCTAGTAAAACTGGTATGGACGATTGTATGATTTAACTTAGTTTGGAGCAAACGTTTGACGATGAATACAACGTTTCGAGCTGTCAGCTCCAGGGCCTTGTTCACGCAGTGGTGTCATGTGTGTTGGCTCAGATTTCGGTGGGATAATTTGGTTGTAGATGGCAGGTAGATGGTATCCCTGGTCTCTGTTCATGGTAGGGGCTCTCTGTTTGATGTATACAGCCTCCTTCACTTTTCTCTTGTGCCAGTTGGATTCACCAGTCAGTACTTTAGTGTTCTTCATGGACACTGAAATCTGAGCCAACTCATGTGACACCAGTATGTGAACAAGGCCTGGAGCTGACAAGTCAAAATGTCATACTCATCGACAAACCTTTGCTCCAAAGTAAGTTAAATCATACAATAAACCATTCTTGGATCCATTCAATATGGCATGGACAACTCTAGCTAATAGCAGGCAAGTTAATCTTGTTTGATTTGATGATCATGTTTATGCAACAGATTCTAATATGTGTACAGATAAGTTAGGTAATGATTCCTTTTCAGGGGATGTATGTGTTAAGTAAAACAGTTTATTAACAAGTTACACATTAAAAATGCACAAGGAATTGTGAACATATATACAAATACAAATTTTCATACACATTTTCTACCTCTATCATATACATGTGTATCTATAAAATATATATGGTGCAAAAAAATGCACTAAGTTATTATATAAAATTATATATATCATTTTATATAATACTAATTAAAAATTACATATATCATTTTATATAATTATTTATAACTATATACATATAAATATACATTATAATAGTTATATATAATTATGTTCAGAGTTCATCGCTATCCATAATTATATACATATAAATATATATTATAATAGTTATATATAATTACGTTCATCGCTATCCATTCATATGATTTTTAGTTATTTAGTTTTATTTATTTTGGGCTGGGTTTCATTTGAAGTTTCCCTCTTCTGGTGGGTTAAGCCGAAAACGATGCCTAAAAGATGATATCAATATATTTGTATTTTGTCATTGTAGATGTTGAAATTGGCCGGAGTGTGACGTGCGATGGCAAGTTTTTGTTTATTACAAGCTCCTCTGGCCGAGGCTTGGTGAAAGTTGGCACCGGCCTCCACGGAACTCTCAGGTAGGACTGACTACAGTTGACAACTTGACACCGGCTCATTATACATACGTCATGTGTCACTATCTTTGACAGTTGTTCGTAAAAAACTGGGTCGGATGATGTTCAAGGGTTCTTGTGCTTGTAATGGTTACGTGTATGTGCTTGCAGGGGTTATGTGTATGTGCTTGCAGGTGTTATGTGTATGTGCTTTTACAAGTGTTATGTGTATGTGCTTTGTGGGGTTATGTGTATGTGCTTGCAGGGATTATGTGTGTGCTTTTACAGGTGTTATGTGTATGTGCTTGCAGGGATTATGTGTATGTGCTTTTACAGGTGTTATGTGTATGTGCTTTTACAAGTGTTGTGTATGTGCTTAGTGGGGTTATGTGTATGTGCTTTTACAGGGGTTATGTGTATGTGCTTAGTGGGGTTATGTGTATGTGCATTTACAGGTGTTATGTGTATGTGCTTTTACAAGTGTTGTGTATGTGCTTAGTGGGGTTATGTGTATGTGCTTTTACAGGGGTTATGTGTATGTGCTTTTACAGGGGTTATGTGTATGTGCTTTTACAGGGGTTATGTGTATGAGCTTACAGGGGTTATGTGTATGTGCTTGTCAGGGGTTATGTGTATGTGCTTTTACAGGTGTTATGTGTATGTGCTTAGCAGGGGTTATGTGTATGTGCTTGCAGGGGTTATGTGTATGTGCTTTTACAGGTGTTATGTGTATGTGCTTAGTGGGGTTATGTGTATGTGCTTGCAGGGATTATGTGTGTGCTTTTACAGGTGTTATGTGTATATGCTTAGTGGGTTATGTGTATGTGCTTGCAGGGATTATGTGTATGTGCTTTTACAGGTGTTATGTGTATGTGCTTTTACAAGTGTTGTGTATGTGCTTAGTGGGGTTATGTGTATGTGCTTTTACAGGGGTTATGTGTATGTGCTTTTACAGGGGTTATGTGTATGTGCTTTTACAGGTGTTATGTGTATGTGCTTTACAGGGTTATGTGTATGTGCTTGGGTTATGTGTATGTGCTTAATGGGGTTATGTGTATGTGCTTTTACAGGGGTTATGTGTATGTGCTTTTACAGGGGTTATGTGTATGTGCTTTTACAGGGGTTATGTGTATGTGCTTACAGGGGTTATGTGTATGTGCTTACAGGGGTTATGTGTATGTGCTTTCAGGGGTTATGTGTATGTGCTTGCAGGGTTATGTGTATGTGCTTTTACAGGTGTTATGTGTATGTGCTTGCAGGGGTTATGTGTATGTGCTTTTACAGGTGTTATGTGTATGTGCTTTTACAGGGGTTATGTGTATGTGCTTGCAGGGGTTATGTGTATGTGCTTTTACAGGTGTTATGTGTATGTGCTTAGTGGGGTTATGTGTATGTGCTTGCAGGGATTATGTGTATGTGCTTTTACAGGTGTGTTATGTGTATGTGCTTGCAGTGGGGTTATGTGTATGTGCTTTACAGGGGTTATGTGTATGTGCTTTTACAGGGGTTATGTGTATGTGCTTACAGGGGTTATGTGTATGTGCTTTTACAGGTGTTATGTGTATGTGCTTTTACAGTGTTTGTGTATGTGCTTACAGGTGTTATGTGTATGTGCTTTTACAGGTGTTATGTGTATGTGCTTTTACAGGTGTTATGTGTATGTGCTTTTACAGGTGTTATGTGTATGTGCTTACAGGGGTTATGTGTATGTGCTTTACAGGGGTTATGTGTATGTGCTTTTACAGGTGTTATGTGTATGTGCTTTTACAG
>JAODUO010001231.1:290000-302500 GCA_025642075.2 Ridgeia piscesae | reverse complement strand
GCAATCGTCGGAATATGCTTTCGAGTGCTGCCGTAAACAGCTTGGTCAATATGATATTTCCCAGTCGTTCTCCTCTCCTGATGTATTTTTTTTTGTATAGGTGGACTGATATCCTTCAGTAGTTCGATGTACACTATTCTATCTTCCGTGTTTGAAGCGAGGTCATTACTGCTTGAGTTTGCACTGAGTCGAAGCTGTCTCATAGTCGACGAATGCGATGCACAGTGGGGTGTTATATTCTCATTGCTTCTGATTAAATATTCAGAGAATACCATTTGTCTACTCGTAGATTATTTGCTTCCAATGTTGCTAGAAAAATACTTATGCCATTATTATCACACTGTCTTACTCGCATCTGTGGCGCAACACTTCGAAGGCAGCATTTGTCATTATTACAATACGTTGAACATTAGTGGAGACAGCGGCTAATTGTAGCAAAAACAACACATTTCAGGATTGCAGGTGAGTTTCTTAACCGATTGAAACTTTTGTCATGCCAAAGGGTCCCCACATATCTCCCGAAAATAATTGGTGCATAATTAAATGCCTGGCTTATTACATATTTCTGGCACAACTGTACGGGGTAACTTGAAACAAAAACAACACATTTCAGGAATGCGGGTGAGTTTCGTAACCGGTCGAAACTTTTGTCATGCCAAAGGGTCCCCACATATCTCCCGCAGATAGTTGGTGCATAATTAAATGCTTGGCTTATTACATATTTGTGGCATAATGAGTTATATGAGGTATTCTAAAGTGTTACAAGTTATCCCCGTACGGTAGTACCTCCTATCTTTAAAATGGCGTAACTTCATGGCGTGTCGACGGATTCACGTGATATTACACACGACATGCTTAAATCTATTGATGAACATGCTCCCGTCTTGCAGAATAATTTGCATTAGCAGTTGTGCCTGCAATCCCCCTGTTACAACTTACCTGTGTTAAAACTAGCCCTGGTCTCCCCTAACTAGTTCACAATGTCGGTTATCACTCAACTGCATGTAGCTAATAATTGTAGCGTACCTCCAATGGCGTCACCTGGGGAATCACAAACAACTCATAGAACAGCAAATACACATCGCAATGTTGCATGGTAGATCAGAGGTTAATGGACCTAAGAATTAAATGAATATGTAGAGAAAGGTTAGTGGAAATTGCCTCCTGAGAGGAGATAGATGTACCCTGTTCCAAAGATAGAGTATTAAATATAGATGAATTATTTGCAGAAATATATTCTGGCACATTGGCAACACTGTCACATGGCAGTGTGGCACGTTAACTTGCAATATTTAACAAATCAAGCATTACCTAATCTTCGTTTATTTATTGTCGCGTCGTTCCTAGTTTGGTCAACTTCTACAACTTGTGCTCCATTGTATGCAATTGGATAAGACTAGATTTGAGGAAACAACAACAATTATATTGGTTACGATTAATTAATAATATATAATATTAATGGGCCATCCATAAAGTCCTTCTCGCTATTAATATATGTTAAGATTCTTCTCTCTCTCTCTCTCTCTCTCTCCTCTCCCTCTCTCTCTCTCTCTCTCTCTCTCTCTCTCTCTCTCTCTCTCTCTCTCTCTCTCTCTCTCTCTCTCTCTCTCTCTCTCCTCTCTCTCTCTCTCTCTCTCTCTCTCTCTCTCTCTCTCTCTCTCTCTCTCTCTCTCTGTGTGTGTGTGTGTGTGTGTGTGTGCGTGGGTGCTGTGCTGTGCCGTGTGCGCGTGTGCGCGTGTGCGCGTGTGCGTGTGTGCGCGTGTGCGCGTGTGCGCGTGTGCGCGAGTGTGTGGGTTCGTATGTGTATGTATGTGTGAGTGTGTGTAAATAATATTTCTACGCAGTCGGACTGACGTTCGTAGATTGCCTGCACCGTGTACTTAATTTTTAGGAAAAATAAAGTGTGCAGTGAAATACCCTTGTCACGATGATCGCTTGTGGCTGTGTGGACTTTACAAGGTAGTAAGCGGAGATATAGCTGTACTATTTCAGGCGAGTTCGACAGTGTATTGACGATGCAATGCGGAAAACAAAGTATTAACTATCTATGTCATAATCATGGACCAGTATTATGGACCATCCTATTGCTCCCCAGACAGGATGGTCAGGCTAAATATCAAAAACCAGCAACTCGTGTTTCTATTGTATACATCGTGCTTTGGACGCCCATTGCTGTAGACACCTATTGTGATGCACACAAACAGTTTTAGCAAAGTGTAGGTCATACAATTTATTTACGACTGAAGCAGCGTCCATCCCTATGAATCCTGCGACCAGTCCGAGCAGAGTGACGAGAGGAAGTAAACGTGCTATTAGACTTACAGTAGGTGTCGGCCAATTGAATTATACTGTTCATACGTTAGTGTTTGGTGAACTGTTGATAAATACAAATTCATGTTTGAACAACTGAGTAGTTAAAATACAATATGCGACGGGGAATTGATTTATTGACTTGGTTATGCGGAGAGCAGATGAGTGCTTATCAGGTGAGGTATGTGTACCTCATACTAGTACTGCAAAAATACATCGATAAGCTATGGATACAATTACAAAATATTTTCCTTATAAAGCGTTCTCTGTAATACCTGTGATTTTACCAGCCATCTTTGACCATAATATTATTTGTATCACTGCATCGTACATTACCACCAGTTGTCGCACCGATGTAAGGTGCATATATTCAGACCCAAAAGGTAAGATAGTTGATATATATATATATTATATATATATATATATATATATATATATATATATATATATATATATATATATATATAGATATAGATAGATAGATAGATAGTTACATAGATAGATAGATAGATAGATAGATAGATAGATAGATAGATAGATAGATAGATAGATAGATAGATAGATAGATAGATAGATAGATAGATACATAGATACAGATACATAGATAGATACATAGATAGATAGACAAATAATATCGTCGCGGTGACATCTCTATAACAGAAAAAAAACCAATAAAAAATAAACCGACCATCCGAACTGTGTATATTGTACTCCTTCCAACACAGGTGCTTTTTAAAACAGATCACTCGGTCTTCGCGTGTTAAACACGCATTACAACACTGTGTCGCCGTCTAAACATAACATTTTAACACCCCCTTTAATACGTCCGCCACAGTGGGCGTGCCTTTGAGAGGGGCAGCCATCCGGTGCCGAGTTGTAAGAGGAAGTAGACGTTCTCTTAGAACAGGAGTCGGCGACTGAATTCTTCTGTTCGTATGGGCGTTCTTGTGGGAATTGTTGGTCAGTGCGGGGTCGTGTGCGGATAATTGAGTTACAGTACAGTGTAGGAGGGGGATCTGATTTTGTTAACTCGCTACAAGTTACATGTTGTTGTGCAGATATATGTGCTCTGAGGATGACGTGTATATACCTCAACACTGTTACTGCATACAAGTGGATTGACAAGTACAACAATACACGACTATTTCCTTGACAGCGTAGGACCATGTTCAAGGTTGTTGACAAGAAGTAGTTAGTATAATGCAGAATAGAAAAAATCTAGCTAAAATCACACGTAAATTACAGTAATAAATAAATAAATAAATAAATAAATAAATATACACTAAAATATTAATAGGCTATTTAAGGTAATACAACGTCTAACAAAGCTAAGCTGCTTTGATATATGCACATTTTAAAGAAACCTTTGCTAAAACTACATATGCTGTCACAAAATATTATAATAATAACAACTAAGATAAGTAGAAAATAAAATATTAATGAGTAAATAATTAAACATAATAAGGTAGTAAATGGCACAAAATACCAGTAATTATAAATACTTCGATGTAGAGAGTGAATGGCGTAAAGAACTAGACATTAAAACCAAGCTTGAAATTAAGACGCTCTAAAGGTGTCCATGCACTCGGTCGGAGGTAGAGACTCAGACCGCGCGGTCTAGATCCTCCAGGCATGTTGCAGCTCGTGGAGCTCGATGAACGAGGCGTGGTGCGATGTCGTCCGACCGTGCAGGGCGTCACCCAACAAGTAGCATGTTCTCGTGGTGCGTACCAATCACCTCGTGTTGACCGTGAATACCTGTTAGAGACCCATACCTGATCCAGTTGCATACATTCATCAATCGTTTTTTGGAGGACCTCGAGAACTTATCAATGGCGCTGTTGCGCCATGCGGCCGCTATTTTTCGCCGGACGCCCCGCTTGATTCGCAGCGCCGAGCGCTGCGCCATCTCACCATATACATTGTGTGCTCTGCCATATCAATACCTTACGAGTATTCCTCTTCGCCCAGTTTATAGACGTAGCACATAGCATAGTGGGCAGTTTCCCAAGACCCGCATAATAGATTAGTATGCCTACGCAATTTTAGATGTTTTAAAGAGCAAAACAATCGCGTTTGACTTGAAGTAAGAATGCAAAGATCCGTTGTGCTTACAAGGAGCCTTTCATTCTGTTTTACATTGACAAAACTGCCAGGGCGTTTCACTTGTCGCTGAAAGGTCGCGTTCGTATACAATCTGACGTAATTTAAAATACTGAACTTCCTCTTCTAAAGTCAGTGAAGCGTGTATGGTCTTGGCACTGCCTGTGGCGTATCGCGTGCATTTATGGCTGAGTAATGTCACGATTCCACAAACAGCGCAATAGATCAAGCTGCTGCTTGGTCAGACACTACAACACGGGCCAGCTAAATTTCGGACAGTTGAGACGTGAAGGTGACTTATCTGGGTCAGTGCGCCACACACTTCAGCCAGTAAGAGTTACGCTCGAGTGAAGCGAGAAGTCCATGGAATATTTTGCCTCGCACTCTAAGGGGGCTTCTTTTCTCGGCAGGCATGATGTAAAGGTTTGTAGATTCCCGCATTACCCCAAGTTTTCGATCGTCACACTATATATTATAACGATTGAAGCTATGCACAAGCGATTAATATGACGGCAATTGTATGATGCTAAGCGCAATCCCTAACTGTCAGCAATCCATCAAAACAATTAAACATGCAAATAAACGTAAAATGCAGCTATTATCTAAACATATATATTTGCCAATGTCAGTTTTATGACAAGTTCTGGCACTTCCAGCGAAATGGTGGGAATTGTGGGGAAGACTGGAGTTGGCACAGAGTTTGTGGACTCTTGCAGTAAGAGTTCCCATTCCGTTCGAGAGGAGGGATCTGGAACTTCAATGAGCGTATCACACCACACGTGTATTTATCCTACGAGCCAAGGAGCCTTCATACTAGAGCGAACCTTTGCATCATGATTTTAGATGGAAAGACACTTAACAGGTATACTACAGTATATGTTTTGGATGATGGCCAAGTGGCTATGTGCGCGACTAAATACAGGCGAGAAAAGCCTGCTGTGTCTCTCTGTGGTAGCGTGAGAGCAGACAAACTAACGGCTGACTCTGGGTGGTGTATATCGATATGGATGAATGCCTTAGCCCCGGGGTGTTGCTGACGTCGACATAGCAGTCGCGATTTCTTTATGAGGCAGTGCAGTAAAGGGTTCGAAGAAAACATTTCTTCCTGGTCTGACGCACGTATAAGACTAGTTGTATGTCGACTGCGAGCCGCAGAACGACTCGGAGATGTTACTGCTCCACTTCAGCGTGACGTGCCTGGCGCTGCTGTCGGTGGCACCGACGGCGGTGACGAGACAAGCGCTCTCCGCTCCGGCGCACTTCTATCCGTACGGACCTGGAGTCGGGGACAGCACAGCACCCGTAAACGACGACGGAAGCACCGACAAAATCCCAATAGCGACCCCGTTTCCGTACTTTGATCAGAATCACGATTCACTCTACGTAAGTGCATGACGTTACTGTAGATGGTAAACCTTTGCGATGTCTACATTCGCACTAAAACAACCTATCGGTTATGTATGTATGTATGTATGTATGTATGTATGTATGTATGTATGTATGTATGTATGTATGTATGTATGTATGTATGTATGTATGTATGTATGTATGTATGTATGTATGTATGTATGTATGTATGTATGTATGTATGTATGTATGTATGTATGTATGTATGTATGTATGTATGTATGTATGTATGTATAGTATGTATGTATGTATGTATGTATGTATGTATGTATGTATAGTATGTATGTATGTATGTATGTATGTATGTATGTATGTATGTATGTATGTATGTATGTATGATGTATGTGTATATGTGTATGTGTATATCATGTATGTATGTATGTATGTATATGCATGACATACATACATACATACACATCATACATATATATATATATATATATATATATATATATATATATATATATATATGTGTGTGTGTGTGTGTGTGTGTGTGTGTTGCAACATTAAAAAAATGCTCATACACGCGCTCGCTAGTATAGTTAGATGGTTAGTTTTTATCTTTATTTGGTGGGCATATCTCGCTCATCGTGGTCGGTGTGTTTGTTGCACAAAGAGTATGCGCACTACGAGTAGTAACTGCGAACTGACAGTAATGGTGGGGTGGGGCACGGAGAGTGTGGAGAGAGAATGGGGATGGCTATTTTTAAACTGCTAATTTTACGTCATGATGCTGTCATACGACTGCCATGTGATTATGCTAACTACTAAGTACAGTGACGTTTGGCAAGAGTATCTTTAACAATCATTAATAAAAAGATTGTCCCAACAAAGCGTCTTGCCCCATGTTTTGGGACATGAAGCTGTAATGTGCCGGACATAGTGTCATTTTCAACTGGTGTGTCGTCGACAAAGCGACAAATGTTCCTGCGGTTGGTGGGAAGTTTGTTGATGATCTGACGGTCGGACGCAAGGTTATTGGCCATCCGGAGGTCAGCAAAGATGTCGATGGTCCGGTGTCTGATGTGGCAGATCGCAGGACGATTATTCCGAATATTGCTGTAATGTTATGTCAAAGAATCAAAGTAAACAGAATATACACAATTTCTTGCAATATCGCTATGTGCTGTACACCCGATACCAGTCTGGAGCAATTGTACAAGTCGAAAACACTGCAAATGGCAACCAAAATATTATCTGACCCCACCCACTTCTTTCACGATCATTACGACCTTCTCCCGTCTGGAAGGAGGTACAGAATGCCAACTGTAAACACACAGCGAACCCTCAAATCCTTCATTCCATGCTCCATCAAGTATCTGAATCAGCCACAACAAATTAATCGTTGACCTATCACAGTCTCTACCGCTGCCAATGCAATGTTGTTTTATCATCTTAATTAATTAATTAATTAATCACATTATAATATTGTCATATTGTTTTAGCATATAATCAATATATATTATACAAAATTTTATATTATATATATATATATATATATATATATATATATATATATATATTAGCTACCGTTTACATATTTACATGCTTGATTTTACTGTATACATGTATTACTATGTGACTTAAATATTGTGTTTTTATGCAACGTCCAAAGTGCAAAATGTATTTTCACTCTATGATTGGACAATAAAGTTATTATTATAATTATTATTTATTTGCCAAGGCAGTTAGAGACACGAAAATCCCTGTTTTTGTATTTGTATCAGGGTTGTCACGATATGAAACTGCCAGGGCATTTCACCCGTCGCTGAAAGGTCGCATTCGTATACGATCTGACTTAATTTATAATACTGAACCTCCTCTTACAAAGTCAGTGAAGCGTGTCTGGTCTTGACACCGCCTTTGGCGCGACGCGTGCTTTTTTGGCTGAGTAATGTCACGATTCCACAAACAGCACAATAGATCAAGCTGCTGGTTGGTCAGACATTACAACACGGGCCAGCTAACGTTTCGGACGGTTCAGACGTGAGGGTGACTTATCTGGGTCAGGGCGCCACACAATAGGGCCTGCAAGTGGGTCACGATGCATGGCATGACTCCGCGCGACTGGAGCTTATTGGGGACTAAGCGAGACTAATTGGGGACTGGACACAAGAATACTATTCTAACGATGGATGACAGTTGTAGCTTCCGACTGATGAATACTAGGAAACTCAGTTCATAAATATATTGTGTTATACGTTTCTTATTTTAAATGTCCGATTTAATATTGAGTTTATCACACTATCATAGACACATAGCGATTTACGTTATTGCAGATAATAGACTCGATGTTAGACCGTATGTGTCTTTTACGGAATTTGCGTTTTACATTGCTGTACGTTGTGGTTTCGATAAGCACTTATATCTGACAAGTTGTCTAAATGCACATAATCATAACACATGTATACGTCTGGCCCAAACAGGTTGTACTGCGCGAAAACTGGCACTCTTCATTATTAGTCAAGATCGCCAAACACAAGTATTGCCATGGCAACCACGATAATAATCGATTAAAATTCATGATTTCCGCGATCATTGTCACCGGCAAAGTGTTCCACTGCTTCTGCTTGTGATAATCCTTCGGACAATATAACTGAAATGCGCTATTTCGGAACAGTTCGATTATTACGACCAAAACAAAACAAAGTCCTATATGTTAACCTCCTGCCCCCAACTGCCCCAAGCCTCGTTTTCGCGCTCGAGACTTGCACGCCCTATTCAGGCAGAAGAGAGAAGAGAGGAGCGAGACATTCATGGAATGTTTTGCCTCGCACTTTAATGGGTTTCTTTTCCCAGCAGGCATGATGTAGATGTGTGTAGATTCCCGCGTTAGTGCAAGTGTTCGTCTCATTATATATTAAAGCGAATGAAGGTACGCACATGCGAGTAATATGACGGCAATTATATGATGTTAAGCGCAATCCCTAAATGTCAGCAATCCATCAAGACAATTAAACATGTAAGTAAACGGAAAATGCAGATATTATCTAAACGTGCGAGTGTAAGTTGTTTTCGGACAGAGTAGACATTTGGTGGCAGAACTGCTTTGGTCTACTAAGTAGATTGGTGTATTCTTAGAAAAAGGCTCTTAGCCCCAGTCTATCGTAACGTTTAGTATAGTTATTAGTGTAGTGTAGTTATTTTCTCGACTTGGAAACGATACAAACATAACGCGGTTCATATTTTAATAAACTATTTACCATTTTATTAGGAAGTTAAATTATTTGTATGAACGTTATGTTGACTCTAAAGGAGCTCACTATACCCCATGGGTCAACGGTGCAACGGATTGCTGTCAGTAATGATGACGTCCTGCGGCATCAACATCATCACACAATTATCGAGAGCCGATATACAATTTATCGCAAACAGAGGTAGTAAAAAATGCAGATGACGGAATTGCGGGGGTGTCGATCCAGCGTAGGATTCAGCCGCGTCATTTGTACGTATACATCAATATGAACCGGAAGTGCGAAACATATACAGATGTTACTGTATATATATATATATATATATATATATATATATATATATATATATATGTATATATATATATATATATATATATATATATATATTTATTAATTCATTCATACATACATACATACATTCATTCATTCATTCATTTATTCATTTATTCATTTATTCATTTATTCATTTATTCATTTATTCATTTATTCATTTATTCATTATCATACTCACTCTCACTCACTCACTCACTCACTCACTCACTCACTCACTCACTCACTCACTCACTCACTCACTCACTTATTCATTCATTCGTTGAGTGATTGAGTGACTGAATGATTGAATGATTGAATGACTGAGTTATTTATTTATTTATACAGGTGAACACCAACGGGCTGATATCGTTCCTGCGGGAAGTATCGCAATTCACACCAGACGCGTTTCCTTTGTCAGGCAACAGACGCTTCGTGGCTGCTTTTTGGGCCGACGTAGACACCACAGAAAATGATGGTCGGGTGTACTACAGGTATATCGACTATGTCATTAATTAACTAATGCGTTAGTGTGACTAACTAATTCAGTGGCCTTGTCATTATCTGGTGTAGTATCACTGTTGTAATTTAGTACTGTGTCAATATATCTGACTTGTGCATTTGCAATGTAATCGGCTAATATAATGAAGTAGTATTAATCAAGACAGCATGAATATCAAGAACTAGTTGATTTGTTAATGTACCCGCACTGACATGTGATTTGTTTTGCTGCTTAAGATACTATAATATTCGTTAAATACAAATAGCATAAGTCAGAAAGAGTGTATGTATTTTCATGATCTCTGGCGTACTATATAAAATAGCGAACACAAACCAGAAGCGATAGAAAGATTGCTATATATAATTGGTGATCTCTGGCAGAGAGACGACTGACAGCGCGATTCTACAGCGGGCGACAGACGACGTGAGACGGGGCTTCGTAAGACTCACTCGCTTCACGGCCTCTTGGGTCTTCATCGCTTCCTGGCACAAAGTCACATACTACGGGGGATCATCTACCACCTCGGTATGTTCCAGATAAACACACATTAATGAGATGCGTCTGTGAGTGTGAGTGTGTATGCGTCTGGAATGGTAGCATTGCATAGTTAATAAATTGTTTGTTCGTTTGTAGACATTACTTCAAAATCAGAAGTTTAATGTCTAGGTGCGACGTAATATAAAACAAAGCGTAAAAGGACCATGTGCATGCGTGTGAAAGCGTGATTGTATGTGCTTGGGAGTACATTCGTAGCACACATGTGCAGCATCCTGTGTCCGGACCTGTTTCTGTTGCGCTATCCTCTGCCAAACTGTGTCCTTTCAGTGCTCGTCTAGTTCGTCTCTCCATCGTCTCGCCAGTCTTTCTCCTGATAGTTTCCCTTCATAAGTTTTCCAGGTGATAAGCGATGTGCATTGTATATATCGTATTCTATCGGTTTGTGTTACTCAGGTCCACGTCCATTTTCTGACTTGGTTAATCATGTATATATATATATATATATATATATATATATATATATATATATATATATATATATATATATTTACATACACACATATATATATATATATATATATATATATATATATATATATATATATATATATATATATATATATATATATATATATATAATATACTGGTATATACGACTGGTATATACGACTGGTATGTAAAACCTAACCACAAATACAGGGTCCCGAACGAACTAATTAATAATTATCGATATCATTATATTTGCTGTATTGTCAACTGATAATATTTTACATTCTAAATCGGTGTATATCCGGTTTGCAGTTGAACACATTTCAAATCGTGCTGATTACAAATGGCCGTCATTCCTTCACGATATTCAACTACGGCGACATCTCGTGGACAACTGGAACAGCAAGTGATGGCGACCGTGAGACGGGACTGGGTGGCACTCCAGCACAGGTAGGTACTTGTTTAAGCGAAATAGTTCACAAAGCATTATTCAAGATCAATATTATTGAATGCACTACCATAAATCTACAACAGCATTTATCACTTTATAAATTTAGAATAACATTCAAAGAGTTGTTACTGCTAAAGTAAGTTTGGATTATTGGTAATGATCTTGCCTTATGCATAAGCTATAAACATACCATCACTATAGCATGGTATAAATGATTACAATTACTATAAAATATTACTAATTTACTCTAGTCATAATATAATATTACGTTAACATATTGCACTTATGTGTGAAAGCGTATGTGTACGTCGTGTGTGTATTTGTATATGTTTGGTAACCATTGTATGTACCAAACGGTACAGAAAATAGAATGTTAATTCACTTTTGCTAAAAGAACACAATGTCTTAAGCTGTATGCTTTCATTGTATAGAACAAGGAATCAATTATATAAATAATTTTCTTTCCATCGATCATCGGTACATATTCAAGTCACGGTTGCAATATTAGCAGTGAGTAAATAACTTTCTATTTTATATGCTATTCCGACAGAAAACAACACCTTTAAACGCTACAAGGAATGCTACTATTATGCGATTTCACTGTAATATCATGTCAAACAGATTGTCAACACTGAAAAGGTGTTGTAGCTGTTTCTACTATTATTAATCGTTTTAGTGTTTTAGTGATGTTTTTACCTGTGCACACTTACTGCAGGTGGGCTTCAACGCTGGCGACGGTGTGCGCTCTTTCTCCGTGCCTGGATCACGTACTGCGTCCATTGCGGACGTCGAGACAACGTCCAACGTCGGTCTCGCCGGCCGATGGATGTTCCGTATCGACGACGTGTCTGTGGAGGCCGGAGGCTGCAACACCGAAGGTTCGACACTTACGGTCGCAGTACTAACTCCTGTTTAATTCAGATCACTGTACTTCATTATATTTTTCATTACATCAAAACGTTGCTGTGTAAACATGTGTTTCTTCCATTGCTTACCTGTCTTCTTATGAGTATCAGTTTCAAGATACAGTCTTTACGAAGTACGGTCGAATTTTTCGAACCTCGGACACACTCGCTAACTCCTCGTTGCTACAACGAATGTTGCTGAGAAAAGAAAGGAATACCAAAAGGAGTAGTAATGTGCAATCGAACGGGTCTGTCATTGAGCGAAAATTAATGCGTTCTGATCGATTCTTCCTACCGCATTATATAACAACGTATTAATCAACATAAACTTG
>JAODUO010001231.1:280000-287500 GCA_025642075.2 Ridgeia piscesae | reverse complement strand
TTAGTGATGCACTTGAAGGTGTATTGTCATAACGTTTATTGTCACAAGCAGTTACTGAAACACATTAGCTTTAAAAGTAATAAAATATTATGTTCTCAACATTGGATGAATACGTGGCAGATATACGTCGCTAAATGTACTGCAAACGCAAAGGAACCCTTTACTTCCGATATGATTGTCTTCAGTGACCACATTCATTATCTATGATATAGTGATTCATTTACGTTCAAATCTGTGTTTCCTTCAACGTTGTTTTCTTCACTATTGTCGAAAGGCTTCTACTAACAAAATGCGCCGTCTTCGAATAGACCTACACACCGGCCGTTTTCGGAAGTATTCCTTTCCACATTTGTTATGAAATAAAGCTTTTATAAAAGATGTTTTGCTATGCAAGTCACCGAAATGTTCATTTGCAGAAAATACGACGGTTAATGTTAAGTGTACCAGGTAATCGATTTATTAACATTTTAAATAAGAACGATAATATCGTAAACTGTTCTTCTTGAACTTAACATTTTGAGGAGAATACATCAAGGCGTTATTATTATATTCAAAGCGTCTATGAGGAAAACGCTAACATACCCACAAATACACACGGATGTGCATACACAGATGCGCGCATTCATACACAGGTATACACACATAATTAATCACATCATGAGGCTCACTTATAATTAGATCATCACCTTTCTGTGATATTGCTTGGAAAACAGGTAAAGTGGTCACCGACGTCATGATTGTTACTTTGTCTTATGCAGTGAATTCGGAGCCGGACAGCAATGCTGCTACGACCAGAATGGAACTATTCTACGTTTCCAAGATGGCGGAGGGACTTTCGACCGGGCACATTATAAAGGTTTCGTTCCCTCTAACATGTTGCTTTTGCGACAGAGTAAGACGCCGTACATTAGTCACCTCATTGAAGACGTCTTGCCGTTCCACCTGTGCTGTAGATTAACGGACAACTGCAGGTCATATGGAGAAGTGAGACCAACCGACGGTTGCCAAGATTATGAACCACCAATTATCGGTATGCGAGAGAAACTAGTTTTTAAAGTCTTATTTGGTTGAAATGGTGACAATTTCAAAATCCGTCATCGAATCTGTTTTAACTGTGTCGTACAACAATATGGGCAAAGGCAGATGGCGCTTCTCGTAGAACATATATTTTTTGTTGAGCGATACATTATGAATAATACATTTTCAGAGACGTCTGTATTTAATAACATTTTATCAATTAATATTATATATTTTAAGCAATGTTCGTGCCAACAGCAGATTCATCAATAATGTATCCTCTTAAATATATATATATATATATATATATATATATATATATATATATATATATATATATATATATATGTGTGAATATATATATATATATATATATATATATATATATATATATATATCACACAATGCTCCCACACGCTTACGAAATTTCTAATGCTGTCCAAGTTATGTATTCGTCGTATCATCATATAATTGCTACATAGTTCAGAACATACAATCATGACTATACAGTCATTAGATACATATGCCTTCAATAAATAATATACTTCTTTGTATATAAATGTTAATTTCTTCTTAGTGAAATACGGTGCGCGTAATTGTAGCGAGAACATTTGGCGACCCACACATTATCACACTGGACGGATTGCACTATACTTTCAACGGACTGGGAGAATACTGGCTGGTACAGACCACAGACTTTGTACTGCAAGGACGAGCAACGAAAGCAACAAATGCGAATGGTATGTTCACGTGGGCGCGTTTCCACATATATGAATGTGTGCTTGTGTATATGCGAGTGCTTGCGTGTGCATTTGTCGGGCATGTGTTCATGTGTGTGTGTGTGTGTGTGTGTGTGTGTGTGTGTGTGTGTGTGTGTGTGTGTGTGTGTGTGTGTGTGTGTGTGTGTGTGTGTGTGTGTGTGTGTGTGTGTGTGTGTGTGTGTGTCGTGCGTGCGTGCGTGCGTGCGTGTGTGTGCGTGCGTGCGTGTGTGTGCGTGCGTGCGTGTGTGTGTGTGTGTTCGTCAATATGTGTCTATGTATGTGTGCTTTGTAAAGTTACACGTACACACACATACGCACGCATCACACACACACACACACACACACACACACACACACACACACACACACACACACAGAGAGACAGAGAGAGAGAAGAGAGAGAGAGAGAAGAAGAGAGAGAGAGAGAGAGAGAGAGGAGAGAGAGAGAGAGAGAGAGAGAGAGAGAGAGAGAGAGAGAGAGAGAGAGGAGAGAGAGAGAGAGGAGAGAGAGAGGGGGGGGGGGAGGAGGGAGAGAGAGAGGAGAGAGAGAGAGAGAGAGAGAGAGAGAGAGAGAGAGAGAGAGAGAGAGAGAGAGAGAGAGAGAGAGAGAGAGAGAGAGAGAGAGAGAGAGAGAGAGAGAGAGAGAGAGAGAGAGAGAGAGAGAGAGAGAGAGACACTGTGTGTATTGCAGCGGGATGTGAACATTGTAGTTCAGCATAGCCATACCAATCTGACACGTGGTAACGACCTCGTAGGTGACCCTGTACAGGCGACCGTATGGACGGCCATTGCTGCTAGATCGGGCGGCAACAGGAGCACTGTCCAGGTGCAAGTCAACGAGCGGACTGGCCTTGATATCATCATTGACGGCGTCAAGGAAGACTTCGACGACCTGTCAACCCAAGATTTCCCAGGTAGAGCTATGTCTCCATAAGCGTGGGAAGACAACGAATATTTGGGGAGGCTGACCTAGAATTGTTTCGCTGCAGCGAAGCACGTGTTCCAAGTATACATCATCAATTTTATTTTGATATAATTACCTGTATGTTCCATGGGGTATACATTTGTTTATGGCCTACGTTTACAGGCAATAATGTTGGGAGTAGTTTGGGATATATTTTGGAATTCTCCAACTACACTTCCCTTCATTTTTACCAGCATCAAAACAAAGTAAGCCCTATTGACGGCAAGGGCTATGCCCCAAATATATCGTCCATCCGATGCAAATAATCATTTATGCGACTTGCAAGTTTACATAATTCTGTTTAATAACTCGCTTATAAGCAATCATGAGGAACATGTCATGCGTCGAGGTTGAATGTCGATTTCTGGATATACTGCTTGTCTTGTAGGTGTCACAGTCGTGTACAATGTATCCGATGACAAGAAAGTAGAGCTGCGTTTACAAGGCGCAAGCGAGTATGCACTAATGATATCAGCAGTAGACGGAACGTTGTCTTACGTATTAACATGGCCTCGCAATGCAGGTATGTCCGCTCCCTCTTCTCTCTCACTCACTCTGTCTCCCTCTCTGTTTCTCCCTCTCTCTCTGTCTCTCTCTGTATCTCACTCTGTCTCATTCTGACTCTGACTCTCTCTGGCTCTTTCTCTCTGTCTGTATGTCTGCCTGTGCCTGTGCCTGTGCCTGTGCCTGTGCCTGTGCCTGTGCCTGTGCCTGTGCCTGTGCCTGTGCCTGTGCCTGTGCCTGTGCCTGTGCCTGTGCCTGTGCCTGTGCCTGTGCCTGTGCCTGTGCCTGTGCCTGTGCCTGTGCCTGTGCCTGTGCCTGTGCCTGTGCCTGTGCCTGTGCCTGTGCCTGTGCCTGTGCCTGTGCCTGTGCCTGTGCCTGTGCCTGTGCCTGTGCCTGTGCCTGTGCCTGTGCCTGTGCCTGTGCCTGTGCCTGTGCCTGTGCCTGTGCCTGTGCCTGTGCCTGTGCCTGTGCCTGTGCCTGCGGCTGTGCCTGCGCCTGCTGCCTGCGCCTGCGCCTGCGCCTGCGCCTGCGCCTGCGCCTGCGCCTGCGCCTGCGCCTGCGCCTGCGCCTGCGCCTGCGCCTGCGCCTGTGCCTGTCTCTTTTCGGTTTTGTATTTATTTTTAATTTTCTTTCTCTCTCTATTTTTCTTTTTCTTTTTTCTTTTTCTTTTTCTTTTTCTTTTTCTTTTTCTTTTTCTTTTTCTTTTTCTTTTTCTTTTTCTTTTTCTTTTTCTTTTTCTTTTCTTTTCTTTCTCTTTCTCTTTCTCTTTCTCTTTCTCTTTCTCTATCTCTTTCTCTTTCTCTGTTTCATTCTTTTTCTCTTTATGTGGATATTGTATGTACGCGATTTCTCTTAATTCGTGATGCAGTTGTCT
This sequence comes from Ridgeia piscesae, assembly GCA_025642075.2. Lineage (NCBI taxonomy): Eukaryota > Metazoa > Annelida > Polychaeta > Sabellida > Siboglinidae > Ridgeia > Ridgeia piscesae. Next base: position 283,380 of record JAODUO010001231.1, on the reverse strand, counting down.
TTAGGGTAACGAATGTGTTTTGTATATATAACCTTGTACTTATGAGTTTGTGTCCTGCAGAACACCCACGTGGGTTGCTAGGCAATGCTAACGGTGATGCGGAAGACGATCTACGATCTGCAGGGAACTTCATCCTACCCAGCAATGCGACTGCGAGGGAAATATTCGAACAGTTTGGGGAGACGTGTAAGTCAAGAAAGCTGTGACATCTGTATAGCACTAGTTAATGTCGTGGTTGTGACATAAATATACCACATTTTGTGCATCTCGCTGGCTCGGAGATAGGTAGACAAGTAGGCCATCCAAACAGACAGACATACATATTCATATTGACACTTATAGATTAGGCATTACCTTCTTGGGAGAGGCTTCTTGCTCAAATAAAATGTACTCAATAAAGTTTCACTATGGTGACGGTTTTGGACAACCAAATATATATATATATATATATATATTAGTATGATATTGATGGTCATATATATATATATATATATATATATATATATATATATATATATATATATATATATATATATATATATATATATATATATATATATATATATTGATATGACCTTCTTGGGCCACAGCCTCCACACCAGCATAAACTGTTCTAAATGAGGTATAACTACAGCGGGGATGTTGGCCACTACACGAGAACATGTGGTGCCAGGCGTTCTATTCTCCCACGTTTGCATATATCAAACATTAAATATTCTATACTGGAATATCTTTTCCTCTTGCGGTTTACACACTGTCAAAGCATCAATCAGTAATGTATTATTTATATATAAATGTAGTAACACAGATACACCGGAGGTAAGGGAGTTAAACACGTAAGTAGCACATGAACGGAATATCTAGTCCAGGCTTCACTTTTGCTATGCTTGTGTAAATGCGTGTAATATTAAAGTTGTTTACATTACTTTCCTGCGCAGGGCGGACGACAGCCGATGATTCGCTGTTCGTCTATGACTCCGGGTCAAGTCACGCGACATACGTTGATTCCTCCTTCAAGCCAGTATTCGAGACTCCGTCGGTAAGTGGCGACACCATGGATACTGCGAATAGGATGTGTGGCGGATCACAACAGTGCGTATTTGACTACCTCCTCACCGGAAAAGCGTCCCTGGCGCTGCATTCTGCAGAAGCTCTCCACGAACATGCAACGCTGGTTGAGGCCTCAAAGCACGGTGAATAACTACGTTCGGCGAAATGATAAGTATGCGGGCAGACAACGCCAAGATTACTAGAACTGTTGCTTTTTCCAGACGTCGCATACATGTTTTGCTTTGTTTAGATGTCACATATTATTATATATATATATATATATATATATATATATATATATATATATATATATATATATATATACATATCGTAATTTGACTATACTATACTATACTTACTCTACTGTACTGTACTGTACTGTACTGTACTGTACTGTACTGTACTGTACTGTACTGTACTGTACTGTACTGTACTGTACTGTACTGTGCTGTGCTGTGCTGTGCTGTGCTGTGCTGTGCTGTACTGTACTGTACTGTACTGTACTGTACTGTACTGTACTGTACTGTACTGTACTGTACTGTACTGTACTGACTAGACTAGACTAGACTAGACTAGACTAGACTAGACTAGACTAGACTAGACTAGACTAGACTAGACTAGACTAGACTAGACTAGACTAGACTAGACTAGACTAGACTAGAATAGACTAGAATAGAATAGAATAGAATAGAATAGAATAGAATATGATGAAATAGAATAGAATAGCATAGAGTAGCATAGAATAGCGTAACGTAACGTAACGTAACGTAACGTAACGTAACGTAACGTAACGTAACGGAACGGAACGGGAACGGGAACGGAACGGAACGGAGCGGAACGGAACGGAACGGAATGTTAATATAATATAAACTTATATCCAATACATCTTGTACCACTATGTAGCTATATGCACATTATTGTTTGCAACTTGCAATTTCATGTTCAGATCAATGCGATACTCGATGTTACAATTCTGCTTTATTCTCATTGGTGAAGAAATCCTACATTTTTTCTTTAGTTGTCAGCTGCGGTTTCCTCGACCCACCGGGAAATGGCTCCATGAATGGAAGTAGCCCACTTGTTGGGTTCGCGGCAACGTTCGCGTGTAACTACGGATTTCGACTGGAAGGTTCGACTCAGCGAAACTGTACAGAGGAGGGAACATGGAGCGGCACAAACACCACGTGTACCGGTTAGTCTGTTTAACAAACTCCAATACCACCATCTAGACAACTACTGACAGCTCACAGAAAAACGTTACAGTACTATCTTTGTATTTTTCAAATACATCGCCATGTGGTAATTCAGTGACCAGTGGTCATATAGGAACCGAATGAACATTGAGAGACAGAGGGAGAGATATAGAGCGAGAGGAAAGACGGGAGGGAGAGAGACGTAGGGAGGGAGGGGAGGGGGAAGTGTGAGGGGAGTGGAGGGGAGGGAGGGAGAGAGCGAATGCGAATGCGAAAGCGAAAGCGAAAGCGAAAGCGAAAGCGAAAGCGAGAGAGAGAGAGACAGAGTGAGAGAGAGAGAGAGAGAACGAAAGAAAGAGAGAGAAAGAGAGAGAATTTTTAAATAGATGCCTTATGTGCAGAAATACATTGTGGCACATTGGAGACACCGTCAAATGGCCGCAAGAACGGGACTAATGACATCGTTGGCTCTGAAGTCATCTTCTCCTGCGACGCTGGATTTTTCCTGCACGGTTCCGTACAGCGTAATTGCACAGAAGACGGCATTTGGAACGGCGTGGAAACCATATGCGTCGGTTAGTTTGTTTAAATAATTAATTATTTGTCCTGTTATAACATTTGTATTACGTTGTTTTGTTCTTCACAGTTCTCCGTCTATTTCAATGTTAGTGTGTTTACCACTGGAATACAAAGCAAGTCATTCCTGATAACGTGTGACTAAAGAAGCTATTGGGTTATCAGGAGTTCAACATATATTCGTACAAATGTGACTCACCTTAATTATGTAAACTCTGACTTGGCATACTCTTCATAATGCCAGCTTTTATATAGTAACAAGGTAATTTGTTCCACTCATGTATCGTCCAACGAGTGGTTTTACGTTTTCAACCAGTACGTTCCAGCCAATAATCCTATTTCTTGCCACATTGTACTTCCTCTTTAATTTAATTTGAATTAACCCCTTGATACAACTATGACCAATTACGATTATTATTACCTCATTTTAGAAACTGTAATTTCAGCTTACAAAAAAGCAATCATACTGCGTGTGTTACATCTTGTTTGCAGAGTAGTTTGCAGAGATCCACTGAGCTACTTTGGGTGTTGCCCGAATGGTATCTATCATCCGCAAGACGT
>JAODUO010001231.1:262500-275000 GCA_025642075.2 Ridgeia piscesae | reverse complement strand
CGGTGTGAATTTATTTGTTAACACCACATGAATACACCCACACACACGACAAAGCATAGCATTCTATATTATAGACTAAATATAGCGTAAATAGCCAAAGATATATCACTAATATAATGAATAATTATATATAGATATACATACATGTATATATATATGTGTGTATATTATACAATGTGGATGGCTAGAAAATAATAATGCTGAATAATGCTGGAACATGGTTATGTAGATGGAGATGTGGTGTTGGTATTGTGAAGACAAACAGAAAACACATACTTGTGTCGAACTGTTTAGTTTTGTGGGTTTTTTTACTCAGAGAAGGAAGTACATTTACTGAAGAAACTTACTTTGATTATGTAAACTGTTTTAGAGAACGGACAATTAATGAAAGACTACAAGTCCTGTCTGCAAACAGCCACAAGTAGTAGCAATTTCACTTGTCCGGTGGCAAATCCAGTTGTCGCTGGCTAGCGGACAATGGAAGTTCCTGCCTTGATATACACACGCACGCACGCACACGCACGCACGCACGCACGCACGCACGCATATATAAATATATATATATATATATATATATATATATATATAAAATATATATATACATATACATACACACACACACACACACACACACACACACACACACACACACACACACACACACACACACACACACACACACCACACACACACACACACACACACACACACACACACACACACACACACACACACACACACACACACACACACACACACACACACACACACACACACACACACACACACACACACACACACACACACACACACACACACACAAAGACAATAAGGATATTCGCGATAATTGACCGATCCAGTCTCACACACACGTCTGTCATTTGTTGATCCCGATATTGAATATGTCTAGGACAGTTACACAAGTGTGCAATGTCCAATTGCGAAAATAAACACCTATTGCTATATTGAGAAAACCGCTTATATGTTAAAATATAATACCGTGTTGCCTACAGTGATCGTGAATTCCTACGTCGATATTATACACGTGAATAAGCTACAATGTTACTATATCAATTCATCCCTATACATGCTAATCTGATGGATAAAATATTCATATATGCATATATACATAGACAGTCTACATGCTTACACACAAAATTCCCACACGCAGGGAGAGGGGGAGGGAAAGAGTCAGGCCAAGGAAGCTATAGAAACCTTGGTCAGGTCCTGAATAACTAATCATTTGGTTGGCTACTGTCACCTCCACCTGCCCCTACGACACCCCCTCCACTCATCCCTCGCCCTCCTTGCATTGATCGCATCTGAGTAGGTGGCGCCCCTTTCGGCGGTCGAAGTGCCTTCCTCAACGCCCTCCAGAACTTCTTCTGCGCTCTCTCGTTCCACTCCAGGTACGTGTGTGTTGTGAGCAGAATCCGCAAGGTGGCATTCTGGTTCTCCGGCGAGATCGTCTCGAGCAGCACGAGAACGAGACTGTTCTGCCAGTTGCTAAGACGACGATGATTTGCCATCTCCAACTCCATACGGCACCATTGACTCTGGGCGAAGTTGTTTGAGAGAACGACGATCACTTTGCGACTCGCTTCGATGCTCTCGACGATGTTCTCGCTGATCTCTCGACCGATGGGCCAGTCTCGTTGGTGCAGACACAACCGATAACGACCTTCTGTCTCGATTCGCGGCAATAGATGTCTAACGACCCAGGATGCATCGTTACTGTTATGGGCGACGAACGCATCATAGGCGTAGCTGCCGTCAGCCAGTTCGAGGTAACGGCGACGTCGCGACCGAATCAGGAAGATGTAGTAACGGATATACCAGCGCCCTCTGTACACCAGCGCAAACACAATCACCGACAAGGCTATGGCCGCAACCATCGACAAAGTGAATATGAGGTCGGTGTGGGAGATGCAATCTGCGGGCGACAGTCCGGCTCGTAAAATTGGCACACCGTGCAATGACTCCGGCGAGGCGCAAATAGATGCATTCACCTGTCCGATGTCTACTACACTGATTTCATTATTCCTCATATGCTCAATGAACCACATCAAGTCACAGTTACAAGCAAACGGGTTCTTCGCCAGGCTAAGCCAGTGCAGTGACGTCAACTTTGAAAAGGAAGCGACATTCAGAGAAACGATGTTGTTTTGCGACAACGATATCGACGTTAGACTTTGTAGTGGTTCAAACACATCCGGGTTCCACGACTTGATGGCGTTGTGATCGAGAGTGAGTTTCTTTAGCTGTGTCGTGTTGCTAAACATGCCGACCGGCAGTGTCTCGATCATGCATTGGTGCAAATTAAGATTCCTCAAACTGTGCAAATTTTGAAAGAGTGACTGGAACTTTGCAATATCACGACCGACGTGAGAGTTCTCGGCGACATCCAGAAGTGTTAGACGTTGCAATGGCTGAAACATACAAAGGACACATCGACACACAAAGCAGTCGTATCGAAATAAAACCCGACCAAAACAGTTGATTGTGTGTGTGTGTGTGTGTGTGTGTGTGTGTGGTGCGTGCGTGCGTGCGTGCGTGCGTGCGTGCATGTGTGTATGCATGTATTTGTGTGTATGTGTGTAAATAAATAATTTATATATATGCATATTATATATGTATGTATGTATATATATGGACTATATATATATATATACATATATGTATGTATATATATATATATATATATATATATATATATATATATATACACATACATACATACATAGATCACATACATAATACTAAATGTGTATTTCATATATTATATATATATATATATATATATATATATATATATATATATAAAATATATATATATATATATATATATATATATATATATATATATATGTATATATATATATATTTCAAAACCACCCATTTTAGGTGTTCAATGGGTGATGAACTAAATCGTAATGAAAGTTGCTAGTCGTCATTCCTTGTAGGGATATCCATTAACATAACACTGAAAATATCCGTTGTATAACCGAACAGAAAAAATCACAAGTACATACAACATTGTTTGTCGGGAATCTGTTTATTGTTAGCATAACTATAAGTAACTTAATATAACAGGACAAAGAGAGTGATATGCCAGAATAATAATGTAATAAACAATTAAGTGAGAATATGCACTCACATATTCGTATACAGAAATATACTCATGTAGTAATTTTTTTAATTGGTGTGTCATTTTGATCATATATTAAAACGTATGATGAATGCCTGCTGTGATTGTTTCAGGGTATTTGAGCTATGCACTCATCTATGTAATGAAGCTAGTTTTGGTCCAATTGGTTATCGAGGTTTTTGTCACAGGTCACCAGAATTGGAAATAGGTAGAAAGTAATTAATGAGATCTTTACAGAAGTATAACATTTATTAGTCTTCGTAGAGTGTTATTATTACTGAAGTTACGCGTTATGGAGTGAATATCAATCATTGTGTAGGCAAATTATATTAGCCCGAGTTCATCCGTATGGACTTTTTGCTTTGTAAACAATAGTTGTTATATTTTTATTAAGATCTACCTAGTGACTACATATACGAGTTTTCATAGTTTTAGTCTGTCAATCGGTAAATGCGGGGCAAAATGCAACCTTTAAGCGTCATGTTTATGACTATTCTAATAATCGCATGCTTGAGCAAGTCAGGAATGAATAGACTATGTCGAAATATGTTTCTCAGATGCATTACACCAAAACAGTTGGTTTTTGTTTTCTATATTTGGACTAAAGTAGTCCAGCTAGGCAGCCACATTAATTAAAATATGTATTTATTTCTAAAACAAATATTGGTCATACAACGTATTTGTAGTATGCACCACGTATTCTAACGTACCTGAAACAGCGATGGGTCATCAATAATCACGAAGGAGTTCCGTCTTAAGAAGAGTTTCTCCAATTCGTGCAGCGTGTCGAAGGTTCCCGACCGGAAGTTGGTGAGCTTATTTCCAGAGAGATTTAGCACCTTCAGATGAGGAGTCGGAGCGAACGCATTTACAGTAACCCTTCCGACGTTGTTTTCAGTGATAAACAGTTTCGTCAAATTGTCGTAGCCAACTAGCGAGATTTCGTCGATTCTCTTAATCGAATTCCGAAGTCACACTTAGCGAAGAGAGTCCCGCGGAGATGCCAAGTCGCTTGGCCGAAGGCAGCTCAATTAGTTGATTCCTGTGTGAATGAGGGAGACAACTAGTGAATGGACGAATGAACGAAACGAACAAACAACGAACGAACGAACGGAACGGACGTACGGACGGACCGACGGACGACGGACCGACGGACCGGACGGACCGACGGACGACGGACGGACGGAGACGAACGAACGAACGAACGAACGAACGAACGAACGAACGAACGAACGAACGAACGAACGAACGAACGAACGAACGAACGAACGAACGAACGAACGAACGATGGTTGAACAAATCATGAGCCAGTGAATTTGTGACCGAGATAGTCAGTGAGTTAAAATTAAATTATCATTCAATCGATCAATCAAAACCACATAATGGTTATGAGCAACATGAAACTGGAGGTGGAGGTAGAAAGGAAAACAAATTGTTGACCAAGAGGCCACCAAGAGTTGGTACCCACAAATAGGATCAAAGAAGTTCGAATTTCAACTCGAATTGAGAAACCGATTCGAGACACTTTACAAATATACACCACGAGCGAAAATATCACTGGCATGTTCCAAGAAAGCGCGACAAGAGTAGCTAAGGCAATCAGCAAGCCACTGAAATCGAGCATATCGTCACCTAACACGAGCCCTCATGACAAAACGACGAGAAAATGGTGGGAAACAGCGACGATAATACAACGAAATATGCAGAACATATGCAAGACCATCAAAAAGAAAGTAAAAGAGGACACACGGAAACACAACCAAGAGATCATACGAGAAACAAGCATGGCATTAAAGAGCCTGAGGAATGTATGAAGACCGCTTACACTAGGCTAAGACAGACAGATTACACTCATAGAAATCATAGAGATCAAGATCATAGAACGTCTACATCGAGCTATTCTACAGTGAACAGAGTACCATAATTCACACTGACCCAAAAGATGTATCAGGGATAATATCATGGGAGGTGGAAGCAGCATAAGATTATTAAGAATTGGACAGCAACAGGCAACGACCATATAAGCTTCACGACATTGAAAACAGGTGCACATACCACCTGGAAGACACTTGTTAAGCTTTACATAAAATGCCTGTCAGAATGACGAATACATGTAGCGTGGAAGAACGATAACTTGACGATAATCTTCAAGAAAGGAAATATAAAAGACATCAACAATATGAATACTCTCTCTCTCCACGCATAATGTTTTTTTGTTAGTAGTGCTTCAGAGCTCGGTTTTCATATGACAAAGGCGCTTTTAAAGTGTTGCTATTATCTTTAATATAGAATATATAAAATTATATAAGAAAGAAACATAATTATGTCATTAGATATAAATAACCCAAATAATGGTGTTTTTGTTTAGTGCTTCAGAGCTCGGTTTTCATATGATAAAGACGCTTTTAAAGTGTTGCTATTATCTTTAATATAGAATATCAGTGATAACGTTGAGTAGTCGAAGAAAGAAACATCAATTAGTGTGCAGTTAAGATGGATAAGTAAAGCCAAATATGATGTCTTTAGAAATACATATTTGCAACAAGAATGATGCATTCTAGAAGCACAAACCATTACTCGAGTGATAAGCATTTTAGCTCGCAGCACTATTTCCACAAACTGCTTCAAACTGAAAATGACATCCTTACCCGTCGATGATCAGCGTCGACAACACAACCAAATCTTTGAAAGACTGATCTTCGAGCGTGGTGATATGGTTACGGCGGAGATCCAAGCTAGAAACTGCACCGAGGTTGCGGAACAGTCCTTTCTTGATGACTGTGATGGCAGAAGTATTCATCACGAGAGTCGTTATGTTGCTGTCCTTCAGACCTTCAAATAATGCTGATGAATAATCGCGCAGGTATAGACCGGAAAGATACAGGCTACTTAGTCGTGACCCCTGCAGACCATAAAATGCATCCTGCAAGACGGAGCCGTTTAAGGGGTTCGAATAGAGATTCAGTGACGAGAGATTGCGAAACGGCAGCAACGCGCCTCTGCTGATTGTCTGTATGGAACACATGGCCAACTTTAAACTCGTGATGGGGCAGTGGCGTAAGTGACGAAACGTAGCATTAGTAAGTGACGGCTTCTTGATGCCTCTAAACACAATCTGCTGAAGACGAGTCATATTAAGAAAGTCTTCTCCAAGAGTCAGCTTCATAGGGGAGACACCACTAATGAAAAGGTTTTCCAAATATTGCAATGGGCGTAGCAGCCCATCCGAGATGACCTTCAGTTTATCCTCAGCAATGTAGAGATTTGTCAGGCTGGTTAATGGCATGAAAATAGTACTCGGCAAATATGTGATAGCGTTTTCGGTCAGACTCAATACATTTAATTTGGAAAGGTCTTTGAACGTATCAACATCCAGACTATGAATTCCACATTTTCTGATGTTAAGTTCTGTCAAAGAATAGCCGAATGGGCGAAAGGTCGCGCGAGATATATTACTTTGCTTCATTTCATACAGTGTTAACACTCTCAGTTTCTGAAGATCTTCAAAGCAATCATCGAATTTCACATGAGGGAATTTGAATTTTCCAAGTGTTAACTGTTGCAGTTGTTTTAGCATACATATTTCTCTTTGTGGTACATGTATATGGTTTACTTGCAAGCTTAGAAGTGTCACATTGTAAAAGAAGCGAAACACTCCACTTTCGAAGACTACAGAATTCTCAATTAAAGTAAACTTTCTCAGCAAACTCAGCCCCTCAAAAGCTCTCTCATCAAGTGAACGTATGTTGTTGTACTGCAACGTTATTTCCGTCAGTTTGTGAACTTCGGAAAACGCGTTTGCGCGTATGCGCGAGATGTTGTTTTTTCTCAACAAAATGTTCTCCGTGTTAACGGGAAGTTGCGGGATGTCTGTCATGAAGGTGTGGCTGCAAAACACGCCACGTCCTCTGCAGGAACACATGATCGGACAGGGTGGACGCGGTGATGTGTCAGCATTGACATGGCCGTAATAAATGGTGACCAAGGTCAGCACGAGTGACGTCAGCGCTGATGTCATTATGCACGTAGATGGCGACATCGTAGATCTGCAAAAACATAGATACCCAGAACTACAAATAAAGCTCACTTATGAAGATTTATAATTATGAGAGTTTGATAACAATTGTATCCACGAAATAATTAGTGTGTGTGTGTGTGTGTGTGTGTGTGTGTGTGTGTGTGTGTGTGTGTGTGTGTGTGTGTGTGTGTGTGTGTGTGTGTGTGTGTGTGTGTGTGTGTGTGTGTGTGTGTGTGTGTGTGTGTGTGTGTGTGTGTGTGTGTGTGTGTGTGTGTGTGTGTGTGTGTGTGTGTGTGTGTGTGTGTGTGTGTGTGTGTGTGTGTGTGTGTGTGTGTGTGTGTGTGTGCGTTTGTGCGTGGTGCGTGAGTGGTATCTGTTTGTATGCGTGTACGAGCGTATGCATGCGTTGTGTATGTGTGTCTTTTATTCTAAGAATAAATATTATGACACAACATGAGGTACACGCATGTGATTTTGTCGACGTGGCGTGACATTGCGTCGCGTCGCGTCGCGTCGCGTCGCGTCGCGTCGCGTCGCGTCGCACCATTTCACATCACACACATACATATACACATTCACATGTACAAACATACATGCACACACACGTACACACATACACACATGTACGCACGCACACGCACACGCACGCACGCACACACGCACGCACGCATACATCCCATAATTATGTCCAATATAGTGTAGATCAGTATAATAATAATATACTTCTTTTGCGCCAATATCCTCGACGATCAAGCTCAGTGGCGCTACAAAACTAAGGGATTAAGCAAACTCGTAATCGTAAGACAATGCGTGAGTCGTCAATGGATGGATGAAGATGCTAGGAAGCTAAGGAGGATAGGAAGCCTTAAAGAGATAGGTTTTTAGACGTCGGCGGAATTAAACTATATTACCTTCTGATTTAACACTGGCAAGAAGCGAATTTCACACAGTTTGTGAGGCTCGGGTCCCACCTTTCGTTTTCACCCGAGGAAGGTAAAGAGGTTTGCTACTGGTTGAGCGTAACTGTCTGGAATTTCTTGCTGGAGTTAGCATAGAATTTAGATATGCTGGTTGTGTCAACGAGAGTGCTTGATAGGCTATTGTACAAATCTTGAAAATGATGCGATAGTGCACAGGGAGCCAATGCAGTGATTTTAGAAGCGGCACTGAGCGAGAAAAACGAGGAGAACGCGTGACTACCCTTGCTAAACAATTTTGGACACATTGAAGTTTTGCTATATCTTTGTTTGCGGTATTGTAAAGGAGGGAATTACATTAGTCAAGTCTGCTGCTTACTGGAGCTGTTGCGATGGTGTTAGCAACGGAAAGTGATGCAAACCGGCGAATACGGCGAAGATCGCGGATATGGTAAAAACAGCAACGACATGTTTTCGATATATTTTTGTTTGAAATTGAAGTTTTCATCAAACGTTACTCCGAGATTTAAAACTGAGGCGGCTGGTATGACTCAGGATTTGTGTCGGGAAAAAGACATCGAGTTGTGCACGTTGCGTTGAGGTACCAATGATGAGAAATTCAGTCTTATCTGCATTTAGTTTTAATGTACTGTTTTTCATCCAAAGGAGACTATCCCTGAGCTGGCTTAGAGAGCGACAAGTATCTGGCGTGGTCAAAGAGACATAGATGTGTATGTCATCTGCATAAAGGTGATGACCCAAGTCGTGACTCTGGATAATAGAGCTTAGTGGTGTTGTATACAGAGTGAAAAGCAAGAGCCCCAAAACAGAACCCTGGGGGACACCACAAGAGGTGGGCAGCATGTCTGAGAAGCAGTTACCTATTTTAATGGCTTGCCGTCTATCAGTAAGGTATGAAGTAAACCAGCTCAGGGCTGTGCCAAGTATGCCATACCACGTTGATAAGCGTGTAATGAGAATGTCGTGGTCAATGGTGTCGAAAGCGGCGGATAGGTCAAGCAGGGTCAGCGCAGTAACAATGCCATTATCAATGTTAAGATTTATGTCATTATGTACTTTTAAAAGAGCAGTTTCTGTTGAATGAAATTATTTATACGCAGACTATGACACATTGGATAGACCCTTTATGTAGATGTCAGACCTGACACTATTTGCTATAACCTTTTCAAGTATTTTTGAAATGAAGCTAAGATTGGGCATAGGCCTACAGCTGTTTAGTTCTTCCGTAGGCAGAGTTGTCTTTTTAAGAAATGCGTTAACATGCGCACATTTAAAATCTTCAGGAAATAAGCCCGAACGCGGTGATGCATTTATGATGTCTGTTTTTGGTCTAATTAATACGTAAAGGCATGCTTTCAGTAGTATGGTCGGGATTGGGTCAAGATCACAGGATTTACTTGGTGACGACATGATTATTTGTCTCACTTCAGCAGTTGTGGCTGGTTCAAACGATGCGAGTTGAGCATTTAGTTGTGGATATTCAGCATTTACAGTGTCTGGCGTATGATCTGTGAAAGCTGAATGTATGAGGCTGAGTTTGGCTTTGAAATGATTAGAAAGAGTTACCCAGTGACTTGATTGATGCATGAGAATGAGCAGGCCGCCTGCATGTGTAAGATTTGATTTATGCAATTCCGAGTTATTTGAGATCATATTTCCGTAATAATACGACTTTGCTTTTGACATTTGTCGGTTACATAGATGACATTGCCATGTGTAGCGTGACCTGTCTGCGGATGAACGAGATTTACGCCAAACACGTTCCAAATAGCGACGGCGCCGTTTATATTGGATTATGTCCGGGGTCATCAAAGGAGCTAGCGGCTTTTGTAACACAGATTTAAATTTAATGAGTGCATGTTTGTCAAGCAGTATCTTAAGTATTTAACGGTATTGTTTGTATAAGTCTGATACATGTTCTTTAGGATGTGTGACAAGGTCGGACGTGATTATATCAGTCATAAATGATGCAATGTTGATACTGTGAATGGCTCTGTAAAACACGTTGTGTTTGGACACGCCATCTGCGACTGTGGGTGTCTGACCGTTTTTACAGGAGCGAGTTATAAAAAGTTGTCGAGCCAATTGCCATGTATGTATGTTGGAAAATTGACATGTTGTTTTGTGTCAAATGATGCCAGAATATCATTAGACGTGGTAGTTGTTCCAGATGGTGTATCCAGATGAAAATTAAAATCGCAAACAATGTAAAATTATGTGTGCAAGGTTGCAACATTTCCCAAAAGTTCCTGGAATTCTTCGAAGAAATTAGTTGGGTGACCTGGAGGGTGATAAATGCAAATGAAATATCCAGAGAAGCACGAATTTGATATGGTAACACATAGACTCAAAGCTGTTATAGTCAGGGCTGGTGTGCAGATTCACTTTGAACAGTTTTGAAATGAGGAAACCAACACCACCGCCTCGTGCAACTGGACGTGGTCGATGGTGGAAGGTATAACCAGTAGGGGAAATGTCGGCAATACATGCAGTTGTGTCGTACTCGGTGACAGCAAGAATATCAATTGTTTTAGAAATTATGAGATCGGTAAGGGAGACGGTTTTCTCTCGAATGGAACGAATGTTAGTGGTGGCCAGGCGAATGTTGTGCCTGATCACATGTCCAGGATTTAGACTGACATCTCCCGCTAGCAGTAGGATCAATGCCAATTTAAATGTTGGCCTGGAACGGTGTATTAGCAGTAGTTTCCGGTTGAAACAAAGATTAATGCAGAGCAGTCTTTGTAGATATGTCAAGGATTCTTGCGTGTTCATGTATTTGCTAAATATAGAAGGAATCTTTAAAAGGCTAATACAAATCGGTTTAAAAGGCTAAATACGGATCATAAAATAAATCGCGCTCAGCAAAGCCTGCGTAAAGTAATAAGACGTTTAGTGCCTGTGCAAATGAAATATTTAGAGGTCTTCACTTCTGGGTATAAAGAAACGTCTTATGGGCCTGTTAGTCAACAGTTTATAAGGGCTACCCCGTCTTTGTATATTATTTATATGACCGTACTGGCGCGAGAAATGAAATCGGCCTGTATTATCGCCCACTATACTAAAATAATTAATTTCAACGGCGTAACTGGTTTACTTTATAAAAATGTCTGCGTGTCCAAATAAAGTAGTCTGTTGGTCTTAAAACTGCAGTAATGTCAAGCACAAAAATGCAGATTTTGGATTATAAAATATAATTTGAACGAGCAGCGAAATATAAACATGTACCACCTTACGCCACCTAGCGACCAACCAGTCATAGCCTTGCTTTCAATTTCCTCATTTACTTATACTGATCTCCTTCTGATATAATATATTACTAGAGTTACCTTCTATTACGAACCTGGCTTCCCATGTAACGTCTAGCTCTGTACCGCCTTCTTTCTTGCCGCGATGCGCCAGCCCGTTTCTGTGACCAATTCCTCGCACTTTGGACCACAGCTGTTCACGGCTATCGCTGTTCCTCAAATGCCGATGTCACTTTAGGCGGTTGAACAGGATGTGCCGCTGTGATGTCACGCGCCCAGTCTTGAGTCATCAGCATCAACTGGCTGGCAAAACACCATTAGTTAGCAGGCTTCTCGTGCATATCGCGGCTGTTTCATTTTCATTTTACTCGCTATTAACGTAAATATTTGTGGTTGTGTGATGTATCTGCCATTTTTGGGTTATGCACTGTAGTCCGTCGGCAAATGTCAACACATTAAGTCTTGTCATATTTTAGGGTACAATCTTGGCAAATTGTTTTAATGTCATCTTAAATAGTATTTAGAACTTAAAAACCCATGTTGCCATTTTTCTATTTGGTTCCATAGTGATTTAACGGCCATTTTGAAAATGCCCGCCAAATTTAATTTCCCCTTAGTTTAATAACTATTTCACCTAAAGCAATAATTGTGGTGTGTAGACATGTGTTTTATGGGACAGGGATTTTAAATATAGCATTTTGGGAATTCTCCGGCTTTCATCTCCGCCATTTTTAAAGATGGCGGTCGTCAATACAAATGTCACAATATCTCAAATTCTACCTCACACCGAGCAGTAATGTTGATGACATTGGATAGTTTGATGGATAGCGATATACAATAATATACACTTGACCTTCACTGACATTCATATATCCACCATTTTTAAAGATGGCGTCCGGATAAACCATTTATCCATATCTTCAAAACTACATAATCTATAGCCACAAAATCGATGCCAAAATGTAGGGTTTTTATATATGATTATTACATTGTATTACATTTGACATTTATTGACTTTCAAATATCCGCCATTTGGTAGTATCCACCTTTTTTAAAGATAGCGCCCGACGAAATCTATAATATATCCATAGCTTAAGAAATACGTGGCTTAGGGACACAAAGTTGGTGACGAGATACATATTTTTTCG